>PVLC010040327.1:0-13885 GCA_004027655.1 Graphiurus murinus
AAAGTGTAAAATATTTTGAAAGTAGTTGAGTTCATTTGGGAGTAATCATATGTTTTCTTAAATATAAAAAGGTTTGAATAAACAATTAAAAGACCTCTCAATACAATATGAGAAATACCACATATTTATGAGTTGTAAAATGAACTCAATATAATAAAAAATTCAAATATGACAGAAAACTTGTATTGTAATGATGTTAGTGAAGGAAATTACACTTCCATGTTTCACCTTTTCTTAACATAGATGGCAAAAAAGCTACTTAGATAATTTATTTGTATAAATTATTAGAAAGTTTCTGATCTCAAAGAGTTAAAGCAAAAAGTAGGAGAGACAACACTGTTTTTCACCATTTAAACTCCATAAAAATGTAGATGTGATTTACTGATCCTCTCTTCAACTATACCTAAAATTTGTCACATCAATTTAAGTTTTCCATATAAACATTTTTACATTTAGGATTTCTCATATACTCTTAATCTGCCAGTTCTTTATTTGTGCCAATTTTAGCTTCATTTTTCCCTCTTTATCATGGTTATTATTCCTTGATTTACCTCTTTGAGGAGGTAATCATATTTATTTTCCAAATGTCATCAGGTATCTTCTAAATTTATTTATTTTTTTTACTTGTTAACCCCTTTTGATAGAGGGTTTGAATTTGCTCCTAGAAAATTACCCAGTCTTGAATTGGGAGATAGGGTTCCCTAGCCAAGGTGATATGAGATACAGAACAGTTCCAAATCTGAGTCCTGGTGTGTCCTGGCACATGATCTGATGTTGCATTCTTCTATCTCCTTCTTTATAAGACTTCTGAAAATTGTATCTAGTCTTTAGTCACATTAAACAACTCTGCATCCTGATCCTTGCCATTCTAAGTAATCAGGCTCTAGGTTGCTTTGGCGTGTTTCCAGACCTGGAATCTAGCAGGCCCATGGCTTCAGGCCCATTGTCAACTTTTTCCTCTTCTGTTTCTGGCAAATAGACATGCTTATCTTTCTTTTTGAGCATGGCTATGTAAAACAATTATCTACTTTTATGCTTCATATAGCATTGCATATGAAGGGAATATTGAAGGGTAAATTTGCAGTGTTATCTTGACTGGAAGTTCCAAAGTGGATTTTAAAATTGTTTTCTCAGACTCAAGCCAGAAGAAATAAAAGGCATTATTTTGGACAACAGGACCATTCCTCACAAAGTTACATAATATGACTGAACTCCTAAAATTCAAAACAAAACAAAACAAAAATAACATTCTTTGAAATATCCTCTCCCTTGCAATAATAATGTAACATAAGCCATTTATATCATTGGGCAATTTCTAAGCAGCAGATCTGGTAGAACTCCAGAGGGTCAAGAGCCTTATAGAGTTCCCAGCATTAGAAAAACAATGACTATTTATTAACCATTGGAGCTGGCAGGGTATAAGATGATGAATTAATTCATTTTATTAACTGATCGAAGAAATATGAAGAAATTTGTTCAGTGGAAAGCTACTGGTTGGAGAAAAAAACTGAAATTAATCTTTAGTTGCTTGTTTATCATATCATTTTTTTTCACCACATTATTCTGTTCATTTCTTTTTCTTATAAAAGTATAATGAATGTTGAGGAAAGAAGGAAGGAAGGAAGGAAGGAGTCGATATAGGGATTCTCTGGGGAAAGAGTCTGAAGTTTGTATAGAAGTGAACTCAGTAAAGAGAGAAAAGAAGGTTATTCCCAACAAAGAATATTATGTGTAAAGTTTTGTCTTTCTTTTCAGGGTATTTTGTATACCCTTCAAAACTGATTACTTATATTTTTAGTTTTCTTTTTCCTCCTGGTTTTGTCTTTTTTTTTCTTTTTCTTTTTGTATCTGTAAGAATTTGTAAGATTTATGTTTGATTTATTTCTTGAGTACATATGTGTTAATAAGGGAAAAACTGGATAAGCTGATATCTAAATCAGGTGGATAGAATTTTTTAAAAAGTTTGTTTAGGAACAAGATTAATAGTGTGTGCTGAAATTTATGATATAGATAAGAAGATTCTAACCTTGCATTAAAACCATGTGAGAGTATTTTTCAGAAAATTGTTTCTATAATTCAACTTTTTATTAATACATTTCTGGAATATCATGGCCAATTCTGTATTTTAAAAAGCTATCTAGAGGAGTTTTATGAAGTTAGGTCAGGATAGCTGACAGGCCAATTATTTATACAGGTATACAGAAAAGAGATAAAGAAATTTATTCTTACTTGTTTAAGATGATGTTATTTATTAACCATTCTTCATTTCCTTTCTTCCTTGCCATAGCTTTCCTATGGGAAATTATACTTCCCTACCCTGTTGGTCTGGGATCTTTAGGTGACTTGTTTTGGCCAATGTGCTTGGGCAGAAGGGATAGTATGTCAGTTGTGTGAGGAGACTAAGGTTCATTGTAAGTGTGCACTTCAGCTCTGGAGCTGCTGTTCACTGCCATGAGAAGACCTAACCCATGCTCTGGAGTTGAACTCAGCCAATGCCACTTGACCCATAGTCAACCCACAATCATCTTGAAGATCTATGAATAAGATAACTTACAGGGTATGGGATGCCTTAAATTCTCTAGGAAAGAAGAATTCAAATATCCTTGCCTAAACATGAAAGCTGAGGAAAATAGACTTAGTTTGTTCTACAGTGGTATTAGTTCCCCATCTCAGAGAGCCAGAAAGAGGGAAAAAAAATCTCTGGATTTTGATAATATTGATTCTTGAAGACAGTTGCTAAACTGAAAGGTTAGATCTTGAGCCATCAGTCTATTCTAACTTTATATTCATATTAGTTATACACATTGGAAGATAAAAAGAACCACGAGGTAGAAACAGATTTTATTATTTTCCTAAGCAACTCCCAAAACATTGCTGTTAAAATATAGCTTTTTTTAAAAAAATTTTTTTTACGGTACTGGGGATTGAACTCAGGGGCATTCTACTTCCGAACTATACCCCCAGCCCTATTTTTTATTCTTGATTTTGAAACCGAGTCTCACTAAGTTGCGGAGTGCCTCACTAGGTAGCTGAGGCTGGCTGTGAACCCAGATCCTCCAGTCTCGGCCTTCCAAATGCTGGGATTACAAGCGTGCACCACCACGCCCAGCAAAATATAGCTTTTTTAAAACGACTTTTATTCATGCATTATAATTATACATCTTAGTGAGGTTCAAATTCATACAGATTTGCACACATGTCTTGATGTGTTTCCTTTCAGATCACAACCTGCTACTCACCCCTCCCTGTAATTCATTCATACATGGGCATGACATAATTTGACCTATTTTTTTCATCAGTTCTTCCATTTCCCCTCCCCATCTTCCTTCTCCAATTCCTTCCACTACCCTAGTAGTTTCTCTCCTCAATTATCTACAGCCCTCTTTGCTTTCTACTTTCTCTCTAGCTTCCACATATGAGAGAAAATGATTTGACTTTCTGAGACTGAGAGAAAACTGGTCCAAATTTCTATAGCTGCAGTTTTAATCAAGATTTGGTCAACCTCACTCAAGTTCCTCCTTAGCTACTAATGGAGAAAAAATGTCATCAAAGGAAGGTTCCAGAGCATATCCAGATAAAAACTTTAAAAATTAAAACACAATACCCATTATAAATGGGAGACTTTGGTAAGATGGCAACTGAAAAAAGCAGCTGATTTCAGCTGCTGGTTGTAAAACTCGAAATGCAAATGCTGTGAAAGCAGCTTCTTGACAGGAGGGAAAAAAGCAGCAGAAAATTGAACAAAGCAAAAATCAGAAGGCAGAACAGGGAAGTGCAAAAGCTCCCACAAGCCACTCACCAGCATTGGCTGCTTGGTGCCACACCCAATGGCTGACTGCATGGCACTGGTGGGCCTGTGTGGCACTGGCAGACCTATGCCACACCAGAGGACCCAGGTGGAACCGGCGGTCTTGCGCAGGCAGCCAGTTGCACCATCTTAACAGTGTGCATGGTGCCAGGAGCGAGAGCACTGCAGCATCTGAAGGCCTCCTGCAAAGAAGTCAGAGAGATCTGATATGGGCTAAGTGCCTGCAAATCTCCACACCCTACGTGGGCTGCATCTTGTTACAAATTCATCAGTGATCTAAATGATGAGACACCGCACTGGACCCTACAACAGCAGCAGCAGCAGCTCAGCTCACCTCTCCCTCCAGAGCAGTACTCAACCTTAAGTTAATAGTGAGGTCACAGGGACTCATGGCAAAGGATAGACTAGCGAAGTTTGAGACTATGTGGCCCACCCCTGTAGTAGCTGGGTTGGATCAGAAGCACAGGATAGGCCCAGATCTCACAGGCACAGCGTCATTATGGGACTTCCAGAGAATGCCCCATGAATACACTGGACACCCACTACCTGTGTAGACACAGAGATGCAGACATGGCCTTGGAAAGCATGGAGCCTCGGGCTTACACTGGGTGCAGCCTCAGTGACACCTGACACCTGCATAGACAGAGAGTGGCACAGGGACAGGCCCTGTGAAGAGCTCAGAGATTCAAGCATGCGTGGGAGAGACGCCAGCAGCACTTAGTGCCTGCACTGACAGAGACATCAGGTCAGGGTCCTAATCACTAGAAATTGCTTGAAAATCAATTATAGTGAGCAGACGTTAAACAGCTGAAAACATACACAAAGACCCAGGAGGACTGCAGAAGTCAAGTCTACTCTGTACTTGTATATTAGCAGGGTTTTTTGTTGTTGTTGTTGTAGTTGTTGTTTTGACTGTTTGTTTGTTTCTTTGTTTGGTCATTTTGTTATTTTTGTTTGCTTGCCTTCTTCCCCATCACTTTTACTAGCTTCCCCCACTCTTTCCTATATATTCTCTTTTCTTCAAACTTTTTTCTTTGTCTTTTTTCTCTTTGTCTTATATTAAATCCATTTCCTACCACAACTAAATACCTGACAATGACTACTAGAATTCCCCTACATGTTCACTGTCTCTAACTTCTATCACATATTGCCCCTCTACACTCAAACCCACATTCTTCTCAATCATATCCTCTACTTTACCTTCTTGCACCCATCACTTTGGCTTCTCACCCCTCATTCAACCTTCACCATAGAATACAACACAACTCACCCTTGTATATTCCAGCTACCATCTCAAAATCCCTACCACTGAGATTGAACCAGAGAGAAGAACGACCAGAGGACCTTCCAGACACCAAGGATAAGTAAGCCACAGCTGATAAAATAAATTTCCCAACACCACATGTATCAAGGTTTAAAAACACATAGGGCACAAAATGTTCTTCTCACACCTCTGAATTGAATCCATATAATGAATAAACAGACAAGACCCCAGACCTTAACACCTGAAACCCATCAACGTCACCATTGCAGAGGACAGAAGGAGCCCCAGAGTAACCACAACTGACCACCTACAGGTAGAACAAAAGTAGAGTGATGGTAGACACAGTTTTCAAGGCTGGTCTCAAAGGGTGATAAAAACACAACAGAGAATAACATTATGGTAAAGGTATTCAATGGTAAGGCATACTTTGCTGGTAAATATATATCTCCACAATAAGATACTATTCAGAGTGAGAAAATAGATGTAATAAATCTATAGACTGAGAGAAAGATAGCAAAATCCACAAAGATATAAACTTAAGAAACCGGAAATCATGGGAAGGAGAATAGCAAGGAGCTAGCAATGAGCTCCCACAACCCCACAATAAGAGAAATCACCAACACAGAATTGCACAGATTGCCAGAAGAACAATTCAGATTCTTAATAGTAGAAATGATACAGGATGTCCAAAAAGGATCCAGAGGGAGCCTGAAAGAAATGAAGGAACAAATAAAGAATCTGACACACTGAGCACGAATCAAAAAGAAGCTTTGAAGGAAGTGAAGGATGTGAAGGATGCAATAATCAAAGTGAAGGCATCAATACAAACTATAAACGGCAGACTAGACCACATGGAAAATAGAACCTCACTCGTAGAAGATGACTATCCCAAAAGTAAATCCATAGTGTCTAATTTAGAAAAAACAATTCAACAGTATGAATTGGACATTCATGAGATCTGGACCAATTCTAAAAGAGCTAACCTAAGAATAATAGGGATAGAAGAGGGAATAGAAGTTTGAACCGAAGGAATCAACTATCTTTTCAAAGAAATAATAGCAGAAAATTATCCAAACATAGAAAAAGATGCCAGTACACAGGTACATGAAACATAGAACCCCTTTTAGGCAAGAACAAAGAAAAGGATTGTCATGCCATATAATTATCAAACTGACTAATGTAAATACCAAGGAGAGAATCTTAAAGGCAGAGAAAGTAAAAGACCAAGTAACATTCAGAGGCAAACATATTAGAATCACTCTAGACCTCCCAAACCAAGTCATGAAAGCAAAGAGGGCCTGGAGAAACTTATTCCAAACTCTGAAATACAACAACCTGTAGTCATGATTTTCCGACCCAGCAAAACTATCTCTCAAAATCGATAGGGAAATAAAAATCTTCCATGACAAACAGAAGCTGAAAGAATTTATGTCTTTCAAACTAGCACTAGAGTAAATACTCAAAGAGATTAACTACAAAGAAGAACTAACAAATAATCATCAGAATCAGTGAAACAATAATTTACAGCAAGCCAACAACTAAGAATAAGCACTACCTCAAACAGAAGTTAAAACTCAAAATGTTAAGAATTAAAAATAATATCTCAGTAATCACACTTAATATAAATGGCCTCAACTCCCCAATAAAAAGACATAAAGTGGCAAAATGGATTAAAACCAGAATCCATCTATATGCTACCTGAGGAAACATACCTTACAAATAAAGATACTTACCAACTAAAGATGAAGGCCTGGAGCAAGGTAATCTATGCAAAGAGAACTTGAAGACAAGCAGAAGTAGCAACGATGATATCAGACAAATTGGACTTCAGGCCTAAGCTCATCAGAAGAGACAAAGCATGACATTTTTTATTGATAAAAAGAATAACTCAGCAAGAGAAAATAATGATGGTCAACATTTATGCCCCAAACATAAGTGCAGCTACTTTCATAAAACAAACTCTTTGCAATATTGTCACACATGGATCCCAATACAATAACACTAGGAAACTTCAACGCTCCTCTCACAGGACTCAACCAGTCTTCTAGGCTTAAGGTCAGTAAAAATACCTCAGACCTAATGAACACTATAAACCAAATGGACCTACTAGACACATACAGAATATTCCACCCAACTATAGCTGAATTCACATTTTTATCAGCTGCTCATGGAACTTTCTCTAAAATAGACCACATCCTGGGCCACAAAGTGAGCATTAGCAAATTTTTAAAAATGTGACATAATCCCCTGTGTCTTTTCACACCACAGTGGAATAAAATTAGAAATCAACTATAAGAAGACCCAGAGTAACCACATAAATACATGGAAACTGAATACCACATTCCTAAATGAGGAATGGGTGATAGAAGAAGTAAGGGAGAAATTAAGTAATTCCAAGAAACAAATGGAAATAGAGACAGAACATATTCAAACCTCTGGGACACCATGAAGGCAGTACTAAGAGGAAAATAAAAAAAAAATACTATCCAAATATCACTTCAAATATGCTCTACTTGATTATAAAATATTTTTTGATCATGGTAATCATCAGTTCTTTCTAATTTTTCTCCAAAATCTATTAACTTTTATTATTTTCTATTTACTTGTTTGTAATTTTTATTGTTCCCTCTAGCCTCAACTTCTATTCCTGTCTTCACTCACATTTCTTACTCAAAGAGTAAGTTTTAGTTTTTCAGTGTTTTTGCTTGTTTGTGTTTATTATTATTTGTAATAGGCAATTCATTGGATTACAAATGCCAACTGATTCTTTTTAAGTCTCCAACAAAGCTCAGATTCCTGCTAATGTATCCTTTGGCTCTCATGGTTGGGAAATAATTTATCAGCATGTGATTCATAGGCTACAGATAGATAAAAAATAAGTGTTAGCAACTATAGTTTGAAATCATTTGGCATTTGACATTTTATTCATTAAAATAAATACAAAAGTTGTACATAATATATCACACAGAAAATTAGGAGTTGCTCTTAACCAATTAAAAGAGCTACACATAAAATAACCACATAAAAACCAATGAATTGGTTAAAAATAAGAATCTATCATATCCCCTTAGATTTCTTGTCAAACTCAGTATTAGAGATGAGGAGGAAACACATTTTAAAATTTCTTGTTAGGTTTGTGTTTGATAGAGAAAACAACAACAAAAAATGATCCTATATGTGGGGCCCAGCCAGGAAGTCCAGGCGAGCAGTAAGGACATTAGCCTACTCATCCTGTGCAGCTGCAGATGTGCACCATTATATAAAATGACTGGACCAATGAAACACTCCTGCACATGTCCACACTAGCATGGAGGTGTGCCATTTTCTTCAAAACCCTATATAAGGAATAGGTCTATAGAATTAAGCTGCTATTGTTGTTCTGATGGTGACCCCATGTGCTTTTTTTCCTCTTGGGCTCTTGCCACCTCAACCTGCCCTGCAACAACAGCTGGTCCCTGATGCTAGGTATAGTCATCAGGATTAGGTGAGTACTCTCAGTACTCCTCTGGAGCAGTAGCCCTGGGAGGAACAACCCAGGGCGGAAGAGATATGACCCTTGGAATCCCAGTTAACATCCTGGTAACAGCCTATCTGACCACATGGACCCTGCTGGAATATTGAGATAACTAATGTCCCCAACTGGAAAAAGTCCAGAGGGCTTTGAAAGTTCTGTAGCTGTAAAAGCTAGGCCCCTGGTGCTGCCAGAGCAGGACTTGGTAGGTAGAGGAAGCAGTCAATGTGAGCAGAGACCACCGACCCCTTGTCAAACCCCATATCAGCAGCTACTGCAGCCCTCAACCCTATGCTATGTCATGCCAGACACATCTTCTCAGGCCCACTTCCAGGAGGAAGTGATGTAATAACTTGCTTCCAGCTTCTGGGAAGCCCATTCTCACCTCTGTGCTGAGAAGCTTAGGGGCACTGGAACCCCAACAGAAGGAGAAGGCTGCAGGAACGGGCAGCAGGAAGGCGAGGCTAAGGCGTAGTGGGAAATCACCCCTAGTAGCTGCCTAGGATGAGTGCACCCAGCAGCTGCTGAATGTGTTGGAGCAGCAACAGTGACAGCTTCTAGACACCATCATTGCCTATGAGGAGAAGATAGAATGCCAGTCCAATAAAGTACCTTTGGTACTCTGGTGGCAGCTTCACCCAAACCAAACCTGAGTACATCCTGGGAGTGGACATATTGCAGGGATTGACTGTGCAGACAACTCCTGGAGAATTCTGGCTATGGGTGCATGTGGTAAAGACCATCATGAGAGGACATCCCATCATGCTCCCTTACAACTCCCTCAAGCCATGAAGATTGTAAATGTATGGCAGTACAAGTTACCAGGGGGGCATGAGGAAATTGGACAAATGATCTAAAGTTAGAAGAGGCAAGTGTAATTCATTTGACTCATAGCCCATCCAACTCTACAGTGTTGCCAGTATAAAAACTTGATGGTTCCTGGCACATGACAGTAGACTACCAGGAGCTAAATAGACAGTGCCCTTGAATGCAGCAGTACCCAACATTTCAGAACTGATGGATCACCTGTCACATGAACTAGGACAGTTCCATTATGTTATAGATTGGCAAATGCCTTTTTCTTCATTACCTCAGAAAGCCAAGAACAATTTGCTTTTACCTGGGAAAAGTGGCAATGGACCTTTTTGGTACTGCCTCAGGAAAACCTGCATTGTCTCACCTTGTGTCATGATCTGATGGCACGGAATTTAGCCTCCTGGTGGCAGCCAGTGGCTGTATGGCTGTTCCATCATATTGATGATATTATGCTAACCTCTGATTCTGTTGCAGAGGTAGAAGCAGCTGCATGCAGCCTCTGAACTGCTTTTGAGAAGTAGGTGTGGGCTGTTAATGAGAACAAGGTTCAGGGACAAATTTCTGTCAAATTTTTGGGATCTGTCTGGTCGGGTAAGACAAAGGTGATATCCAAAAAAGCAGTGATAGAAAAGATACAAGCTTATCCTTGCCCATTTGGTTGGAAGACCAATAGTCACCTGTTGCACCCTTTATTGCTGTTGTTGGGACAATGCAATGCTCTCTGGGTCAAGTCAAGCACCACCATCCTGTAGGGGGTGGAGTCTGGGGTCCAGAGTAAGTACAGGCCAAGGGCAAGGACATGATCTCTGCTCATCCTGCACAATTGTAGATGCTTGTTTAGTTACATAAGCATGACTGGACAAAATGCAACACAGCTGTGCATGTCCATGTCATTTTGCCCAGAACCCTATATAAGGAACAGGTCTGCAGAATAAAGCTGCTGCTGTTGTTCTCCTGATGGCCACTCTGTGTGCTTTCTTCTCTCTTTGGATCTCACTGCTTAAACCCCTGCAACCACAACTGGCCCCTGCCACTATATCAAGGGAACTAGAAGCTATGCCCTTTATTATCTACCATTTTACCATGTCTTGGGTAGTTATCTTTTCTTATTCCATCATAGCCCATTGTTGTAAATATCCAACCAAACAAAAGGAATGGTAATATAGCACACACACTGTGAGTTTGGTGAGAAATGGGAAAAAATTCCCCCAAACTTGTTTCTTTATCTCCAAAATGATATTTTGGTAAGCTATGTGAGGATTTACTGAAGTAAAATATCTAGTTGGAGCCTAACACACAGGAGACCCCATTGACTGTAACTTCTTTTGCTTAGACATTTGCCTGAAATAATTGAAAATATAAAAATGTAGACATATATATGTTTACAGAAAAAAATTTCCTTTAAATATTTGAAAAAGATAATCCTACAGGATAAAGAAGCTGTCTGATGTAGGATTAGACCAATTGCAATAAAAATGTTTATCTAATTTATTTTTAGCAGAGTTCACATATTGCTACCAGAATAGCTACTGCTTGGTGGAAAACAGGAGGTTCTGCAGAATTTTCATGGAAATTCCAAATTACAACCTCATTAGACTACATCTTATATTTACTTTACATTTTTCATGTAGGTTAAGCCAAAAGTTATGGGATATGCTTATAGGACTACACATACTTGGGAAATCAAAATAGTCAATATTCTAAACATGCCAGGTGGCAGACTATAATACCAGGAAATAAAGCATGAACAATTTGTTTAAAAAAAAGGATTTCTTGTGGAACAAACTGGGCCTTTTTATTTTTTATCTTTTGCATTTATTCATCATCCTTTGAAACTTCAGTAAGACAACAGTAAAAAATACAAGCACTGTAAGCTCACAAAGAATGATAGTTAAAAAAAACAAAAAACCAATTAAGTTGAGTGTGGTTCTGCATACCAGTAATCTCATTACTTGTGAAACTGAGATAAAAGAATCACAGGTTCAAGGCCAGCCTCAGCAACTTCACATGACTCTCAGCAACCTAGTGATATCTTGTTTTAAAACAAAATAAATAAAATAAAATAAAAAAGGTCTAGGAGTATAGCTTGGTGATAGAACACCCTTGGGTTCAATCCTCAACACCAAACAAACAAACAAAACAAGATGAAACAAAGCAAAACAGTCAGGTAGGTGAAAGATTTTGACAAAATCTGGAAAGATATGCTGTCTTGTGATGAGAGACTGAGATTAGATTAATTTTAATTAGATAATGTGAACTTTAACTTAGATTGAAGAATATCATAATTTTTTTCCATATATAAAAGCTAGATGGAAAAAATAAGAGGGAAAAAATAAAACGAAAAAAGGAACGCCATGAAATTAGAAGAGAGACTAGTAATAAAGGTGACCAGGAAGAGGGAAGATGTTAGGATGAAGAAAGTATAAGGGGGTGAAATTGGTCAAATGATGCTTTTATGTATGAATGCATATGCCACAAGAAAACCCACCATTCTATACTGAATAATTAATATTCACCAAGGAAAAATTGTATGTACAGATGGAGTGTGTACTGTTTATCCAAAGAAGTGGAACACTGTGGAAATATTTATTTTATTTTTTGTTATACCCAGGACATCATAACTCAATAAATAATTGGTGCATAATAATAAAAAAGCTTAGAATTAGGAGTTGCATTATTAGGCCTATTATTTCTTTTCACAATGAGGGGAAACCTGATTTGATAATGTTCTAAATTTTCCTGAAGAGCTATGTGTCTATATAAAGTCATGTCTGTGTTGTAGTGTATGTTAGATGATGTAACAAATGAGGCAATTAATTTGGATTTGTTTCTACAGAATAAGTCATTTGATATTTCTGTACTTTTTATGGCAGATTAGTTTTGATCATTGTAGATTATTATATTCTTTCTGAGTCATTAAGAGCTATTACTGACATGTACCAAACTGTGTTTTGAAGCACTGCCATTATGTTTAAAACATATAATTTGTAGAAAAAAGCAAAAGCACGGAGCTTGTCAAATACCCTTTTATTTCATGTTGAAAAGAGGAGGCAAATGCTTTAATGTTGAATTATTATAAGATAGAAAACTCAATGCACAAATTTATATTTTAAAAAAGAAATGTTATTTCAACATTTGGGAAAGGAGCTGTGGTAAGGTTTACTAATACTTTTCATATCTGCTCATTCTCTCCTTCCTGAGAATACAGGGGTAATATACTTCCCAGAACCCTTTGCAGTTATGCAGGACCAGGAGACAAGTTTTAGTCAGTGAGATTAATGCATCACAATTCTAGCTGAGACTTTTAAGAACAAGTATGTCACCTTCCTAATCTCCATTGGCAGTGACCACAGGTCATTTATTGAAAGGGTAGTACTTAAAACTTAAGCATTCTGAGTCACCACTCAGAGGAAAACAGCTTGGGAAAGACACTTAACTGATACCAGCTTTTGTGTATCTGAGAATAAATGTTTGTTAAGACACTTTTGATGCAGCTAGTATTCTCTTACCCTGATTAAAACAAGCATGCCTTGTTATGCGAAATGTGTGTTTGTAAATTTTAATTTTAGTAACTGTATCATACTTTAATAGGATGATAATACTCATTATTAAAACATTCCCAAGGTAATTGCTTCTTTAATCAAAAATTGCTTAAGTATAAATTAGTACTACATAATTTAGCTAGCCTTCAACCAATAAATCAGATCATACTATATCACTGTAAGCCTATATCACTAAAAAGTTAGGCAGCTATGGTGTAAACTTTACTTTTTACTGTTTAAAAGCCAGACTCTGTGTGTAAGAGTGTGTGTGTGCGAGTATGTGAGGAGAAAAGTTAGTGCTTCCTTGTGGTCAGATTTTTTTGAGCCATTAATTAAGTTACGTATTTTGTTACAGAAATCTGGAAGCTGAAAATTCCATAGAATGTAAAGAAATCAATATTATGATTATTGTCATTCATCACCATCATAATCTTACTTTAGGACTAGAAGTGTAGCTTAGTGCTAGCACATGTGATCAGCATGCCAGAGGCCTTGGGTTCATTCTTCAGCACCAGAAAAATAATCTTGACTTCTTAGGAATCTTAAGGTTGTTCATGCACATAGGAGAAGATCTATATGTATTAGTCCACTGGATGATAAAATAAAATAGAAATTCAATCAAAGTCATTTGTTGTATATGATCCTGAGTAACCTGTTTAGTTGGTTTGCATATTAATTGACAGCTCATTCCCTTACTGATCTAGTAAGTTGTTTTTCTTTCAAGTAGATGTGATTTTATTTTATTTTATTTGCTGTACTTGGGATTGAACCCAGGGGCATTCTACCTCTGAGCTATACCCCCAGCCCTAATTTTTATTCTTTATTTTGAAATAGGGTCCCACTAAGTTGTGGAGGGCCTCACTAAGTAGCTGAGGCTGGCTGTGAAGCCAGATCCTCCAGTCTCAGCCTCTCAACTACTGGGATTACAAGCATGCGCCACCATG
>PVLC010040328.1:0-13898 GCA_004027655.1 Graphiurus murinus
ATTTTGTTTGGATCTCTATCTGTATAGCAGCAGTGTACAACTTCTTTCAGCTCAGTCTTCTCCCCAAATGGTTTGTGTAAGATAAACATAGCTTCAGACATGTGTTACGTAGGACACAATAACATTTTTCTGTAAGTGCATGTTATAAATATTTTAAGTTTCGCTAACCATATTGTCTTTCACATGCCTTTTTTTTTTTAAGCAACTCTTTAAAATGTTAAAAAAAAAAAATCTTATGTGCCCTAAGATTATAGGCCACAGCAAGATTTGAGCTCCCGCTGTGGTTTGCCAACCTCTGGTCTAAAGAACTGAGTTATCTATGAGCTTTTAGACCATGCCTTTTGTCTTCTGGTTCTCGAAGTCCTCAAATGAGCCTCAAGCACAGCATTAAATAAATACATGAATGGTTAGTAAAGACAGCCAAGAATTACAAAATCAGTTAGTTCTTGGGTCAGCAAATGATAAAAACAATATTGTAAAACTCCCCAAGAACATACTGTGTTCTTTCTATCAGGCAATGTGGCTTTGTCTATTTTCTGATCATAGCTATTAGTCAAGCAAGGCACTGTTCAAGAGGGTAGGTGGCCCTGAACCTTTGGAAACTTAAGGCAAGAGGGTGACCTCTAGAAAAGGCACAAATAGCCTTTTGTTTAAATGAGGGGGAAAAGTTAGGATCAAGTACAGTAAGACCGAATTTTTTTTTTTTTTTGTAGTACTGGGGATTGAACTCAGGGGCATTCTACCTCCGAGCTATACCCCGAGCCCTATTTTTTATTCTTTTATTTTGAAACCGAGTCTCACTAAGTTGCGGAGTGCCTCACTAGGTAGCTGAGGCTGGCCTCGAACCCGGATCCTCCGGTCTCAGCCTCCCAAATGCTGGGATTACAAGCATGTGCCACCACGCCCGGCAAGACCGAATATTTTTAAAAAGGAGACATATTAGAACAAAACATTTTATTATTAAAATAAAAACCTTTGTATAAAAGCATCACAGATCAAAAGCTATATTTACACTTATTAATTCAAGGCCCAATTAAGCATCAAACTTTGAATAGACACAACAACAGGCTACACATGCAGGTAAATTGAACACACAAACACTTAAGATTCCACCTCTACCGCCAGGTGCAATAGTACATGGCTGTAATTTCAACTACTTGGGAGGCTGAGACAGGAGCATCACAGGTTTAAGGTCAGCCTGGACAACTCAGCAAAACTCTGTCCCAAAAATAAAAAGTAAAAAGGTCTAGGGATATAGTTGTGATAGAACTCCCCTGGGTTCAATCCCCAATACTGAAGGAAGGAAAAAAAAAAAAGATTCTACCTCCACCAATTCCATTTATATACAAAAGGAGAAGGAAGAGATGATGCATGAAATCTGCCCAGAAACTAAACTGGCAGAGACCAGCTTAACTGTTGAAAGTTATCTCCAAAAAGGCACTTCTCATTGTTATAAAAGTGCTTAAAACCTAAACACTAACCCTGCACACCACCTAGGAGTAATTTCCTTAAGAAATTACAAAGAACCACAGGCTAGTTATTAATATCAAATCTTTAAAGTTTTATACCAAGAATTCAAATCAGCCTGCTCTGATGTTTCACCAACCTCATTTCCTAGAATGTTTTCTACAGTAATTTTAAGTAGTGCAGTGTAATGTTGCCCACAAACCTCTGGAGGACTGTGTGAGCTGGACGCACCACTTCACCCTAGGATGGAAGAAATCAGCAGCAATGAAGTCTCAACTGTGACTTCTGTACACTAAACACACGCTGTATTCTCAGGAGAGGAATCCAAAGTAATATATATTCCACTTCGCAACAATTACCTAATTTTTCCACGTGGCTTTAGGTTATTTATTTATTTATTTTTTTGCGGTACTGAGGATTGAATTCAGGGGCATTCTACCTCCAAGCTACACCCCCAGCCCTATTTTTTATTCTTTATTTTGAAACACGGTCTCACTAAGTTGCAGAGTGCCTCACTAGATAGCTGAGGCTGGCCGTGAACCCAGATCCTCCAGTCTCAGCCTCCCAAATGCTGGGATTACAAGAGTGTGCCACCATGCCCGGCTGCTTTAGGATTTTTGTGTCTTGATTCTATTAAAAATGTCAACTAGTGAGAACATTAAATCATACCCATTGTTTTTGTGTAAACAAGTTAGAGGGCTGTTCTGTAGAATTCAAAAGAACAGTTAACACTTCTACTGTGTTTCTAAGTGCTTGGGTTTTATGGGTAGATTCCAGGGCTATTTCAACACCAATTAAATTTTTAAAATGCTTTTATAAAATTGCCATTTAAAAAGAATCCCAAAACTGTGGCAAGAAAGGACAAGTGGAAATAAGAGAGAAAGGCTAGTGATGAGACGAGAGGAGGCAGAGGAAAAACTACAAGAGGGCAAAGTGGCAAAATGCTTCCTGTGATATTATAGAAACAGGTACGTTTAAAGAGATTAGCCTGATTTGCTTCCTATAAATCAGACTGATCACAATTCTTAGTTCAGGCTTCAATAACGACAAAACCGAAAACTTTTAAGAAAGGAGACGTGAGCAGCGGAGAGCAGGCAGTGAATCTTCCAGGTTATTATGCTTGCATTTCAAATTCCTGTTTCAGACTGTGAAGAGAAGAGGGAACACGTCAGGACAGAGACTGACCTAAGAATTCCCTTTGAAAGCCAAATTCTTTTTTTTTTTTTTTTTAAGTTATCACTTACATATGGTCAAGTGCAAGCAGCCAAGTATACAATCTAAATTTGACATACATGCACACTGGGTTCTACACCCAGATGAGACAGAGTGTTTCCTAACACTCCCCATGTGCCCTCTCTATCAATCCCTATCACTACCCACCCTGTCTGAGAGACAACCATTATTCTGACTTCTATCATCTGCGTGTGTGTGTGCGTGCGCGCGCATGTGCTGCTGGATGTTGAGCCCGGGGCCTTGCATGTGAGGCAAGCACTCTACCACTGACTTACATCCCTGGTCCCACGTCTATCATCTTTTTATTAAGACTATAGGAGTGTAAGATTGAGGTGTGGGAGAGAGAAAAACAGCAGACTTTACCTCTTCAAGTAAGCATGTACATTCCCAAAGCCATGATATTTGGCTAAATACACCAGGACCCCAGTTGCACATCGTCCGTCTCGCTGGCGGCAGAAACTACAGTTGCAGATTCCACGACAGGGTGGGCAATGCCAGTTCTGAAGGAGAATTGTGAATAAACACCATGAAGCCAAGCTATACTTTCCCCTACTCATCCACTCCTTTTATTTAAGTAGCAGCAATTTATTTAAATAAAAATAGCTAGTATGCACTAGCCATGCCTATGTTTCTTTAGGAAATCCAGGACAGAAAGCTATGCAGCAACTGCCAGAGATAAGTGGAAACTGACTTGTGTTGAACAGCTGAGTCTGAGCACTCTGGACAGAGCTCATACATATGCAGCACCAACACTGAGTTCATCTGCACGCGCGAGCGCGCACACACACACACACACACACACACACACACACACACACACACACACACACCAAAGAGCACCTCATGACACTAGGGGCTCAATCCCTTCCCCAGTGCTGTGTGTGTGTGTGTGTGTGTGTGTAACTGGGGATTGAACCCAGGGGCATTCTACTTCCGAGCTATACCCCCAGCCCTGTTTTTTATTCTTTATTTTGAAACAGGGTCTCACTAAGTTGTAAAGGACCTCACTACATAGCCGAGGTTGGCCGTGAAACTCTGGTCCTCCTGTCTCAGCCTCCTAAGTACTGGTATTACAAGCGTGTGCTACCACACCTGGCTCCCAGTGTCTTTCTTCTGGCCTTAAGGCTGATCTCCAAGTCCCCAGGACCAACCCCTTCCTTGGAGGCACTTACAGGATCCAGCAGAGCATCCTTGACCTCTTCGCCATAACGGTTTCGCAGGCAGGGACCACAGAACTGGCCTCGAATACCCCAGCAGTCTGGGTTTCTGCAGTTTGTTTTGGTGTCAATAGTTTTCTGGCGGCACTGATGACAAGTAGATCCCTACACATAAAGAACAAATTAAGAAAAAAACAAAAACCACTGCTTTTTGTAGAAGAAAATAGCATATTTAAAGAATGTCCTTGTCTGTGGCCAAGTCTGGCATTTTGTCTTTGAATCCTTTTTTGTTGTTGTTGGTATTGGGGATGGAACCCAGGGACATTCTACCTCTGAGCTACGCCCCTGGCCCTATTTTATTCTTTTATTTTGAAACAGGGTCTAAGTTGTGGAGGACCTCACTAAGTTGCTGAGGCTGGCTGTGAATCTGATCCTTCTGTCTCAGCCTCCCAAGTACTGAGATTACAAGTGTGCACCACCACGCCCAGCTTTGTCTTTGAATCGTACTTCACATACACAGGTATATACCAGGGCATGAGTACTATCTCAAGCAAGATCATTTCATTCAATGGCAGATGCAATAGTTCATATCATCAAAATGACTTTTTTCTGGGGCTAGGGGTGCAGCTCAACGGTAGAGTGCTTGCCTGGCATGCACAAGGCCCTGTGTTCAATCTCCAGCACCACACACGCACACAATCTGACACAGATTCATTTTTATCTTTAGCATACCAACCACATGCCTGACACTTATCTACATATACACATATAACAGACAGAAACATGTTGAATGAATCAATTTCTAAATTAAGAGCAAAGACTTAACAGACTTACTAAGCAGATAATTCAAGTGACAGAGGGCTAAATGTCAGGAATACTATGAAAAGCTCTTTCTTTATATGGAATAACATGTAGCAATATCCCATATGTCCAGACCTTCAAAGCATTAGCAACTGTATAGGGATAGAAGCTGCCCTTCCTCTTGTGGACACACATATTTCCAGATACAACCGAGGGGCTCTTACCAGTGACCGATTGTAGATCTTCTCTCGAGAGTTGCTGCAGATGTTCTCCAACTCCTCCTCTGTGACCTCTTCCACTGGGCGAATTATATGTGGAAGGGTCATGGACCCCGGACGACGACTTCTGGGCGTGTCATCATCCTGCAAGAAGGGAAGCATGAAACACTTGACTTTTACCGACTTCCTTACTGCTTTCCAGTTCTGAATTTCAGATACTTGGCTTGGAATTTCTTTGCAGAAAAAAAAAAAAAGCAACCTAGAATCTCTCTTGCTTATGGAGAGAGTAAGACTGCTGTAAGGATAACTAGACAAGGTGAAAATGATTCCTACCATTGAGAAAAGCTGAAGAAACCCAACTCTTGCCCCATTAAGTTTATGTGACATTAACCATTCTGAACAGCTTTATGCTGGATCATTTGGTGTTGAGGCCATGTAGCAACAAGATATGGCGCCACAGAAGATGAAAACCCAGGAAAGTACCAATGTGGAGAACTCACGTTGATATAGCCATCCATGGTCTTCCTCTTTCTCACCAACATGTACTTATCCTCTTCTTCTTCCTCCTCCTCCTCTGTAGGTACACTGCTAAGGGACCCCAGAATCCGGGACCTGGACCTGGTGAGAGGACGGGCTCTGCGGTCAGGGTTCCTCCTGGAAGCCACGCCTGGGAATGTGCGCCTCCGGGGTGTCTTTGGCTGCTCAACAAAACACAAGAAGGAATCCACTTATTCCCAAATAAAGAGAAGGAGCAGTCTGGAAAATTCCCATCATCTCCTTAGGGAGTTTAAAGTAAAAAGCTTCATTTTCTCATTTTCTTTGTCCTTTGTATACTACACAGAGAATGAGCCCCAAACCCATCTGGCCATCGTAATTTTGCAAACCAAGCCCAGTTTCTCTCAAATTGGTCTATTTTTTTCTTCTACTCAATGAAGATGTAAAAACTGATCTCTCATTTCAAAAATACTTTTCTACGAACACATGTGCTGTTCTATATTGCAGCAAGTTTTGGTTTTCCTTCATCCCTTCCTTGCTGGTTTCCAACCCAGGGATAAGCAGACACACCAAACTGCCTTTGGTTGCACCAGCTTAGATTTTAGAATATAATCAGATATATGAGCCCATCAGCTGGCAAAGAAATTGTGCTTTCCTTCTTTTTTCCTTATTCTCAGATTTAAAACCATCTACTGTGCATATACATGTAGGAGGAGTGTGCTAAAGCGAGGGGAACAAAAACAAGTCTTCCATCTTCCCTCTAATCTACAGGGGGGGGGGAGGTGAGCACCACAGGGGCAGCACGGGGATGCCAAACTGCCCAGGAGCCAAGGAAGATCATCCAAAGCTATCAGGAGGCTTCTTCTGGTTTCCCTTCCACTGTCTAGAAGACTATGAGTGAGAATTTTTAAATTTCACAGAAATCTGCACTAGGCTCACCTGAAGCAACACTATATAAACAAGGACTTACATTTGCAGATCTGGGGCCTGGGAGGGAATGTCTTCCAGGGAACGAGCCAGGGAAGCTTTCTAATTCTGACATCAGTTTTGCAAGCTAAAAAGGGAAGAAATAAAAATTATTAGTTTGAATATAGATCTTGTATATGTGCGCATGTGTGTACACACACGCATGCCAGAGACTGAACCCAGGGCCTTGCACACACTAAGCACATAGTCTACCACCGAGCTACACCCCAACTCCACTCCCCAAATTTTATTTTTGATACTAGGGATTGAACCCAGGGGGATCCTACCTCTGAGCTATATTCCAGACCCCTCTCCTTCTTAAATTTTGAGGCCGGGAGTGGTGGCACACACTTGTAATCCCAGTACTTGGGAGGCTGAGATAGGAGGATTGCAGATTCGAGGCCAGCCTCAGCTACTTAGTGAGGCTCTCCACAACTTAGTGAGACCCTGTTTCCAAATAAAAGAATAAAATAGGGCTAGGGGGTGTAGCTAAGAGGTAGAATGCCCCTGGGTTCCATCCCCAGCACACCCCCCCCCACACACACACACACACTTGAAACAGTCTAAGTTGCTGAAGCTAACCCGAAACTAATCCTCATCTCAGCCTCCCAAGTGCTGGAATTATAAGGATGTCCCACCATGCTCGACTAACAAATACATTTTTTTTTTGGTAGTAGGGATTGAACCCAGGGGCATTCTACCTCTGAGCCACTTCCACTCTTTCCTTAATTTTTTTTTTGTTTTGTTTTGAAACAGGGTTTCACTAAGTTGAGGAGAGTCTCGAAAAGTTATTGAAGCTGGCCTCAAACCTGCAGTCCCATCTCAGCCTCCCAAATGCTGGGATTACAGGTGTATGCAAATATGTTAATAATAGTAACTGTTACGAGTGCTATCAGTGACAAAGTTTGATTAATAGTGTGCTTTTGACTGAAATGTGCTGTGGAATATTATAGCATAGTTGTGCCACAACATCCGGCACAAATAATTTGTGTGTGTGTGGAACTGGGGATTGAACTCAAGAGACATTTTACTTCTGAGGTACACTCGCAGTCTCACTTATTTTTATTTTGAAACAGGGTCTCACCAGGTTGATGAGTCTCACCACTTGCTTAGGCTGTCCTCAAACCTGTGATCCTCCTGTCTCAGGTTCCTACCTACAAATACATTTTAAAGCACTCATTCTGAAGACTTTGCACCTTCACAGAAGTGATTCTTAAGACACAGGTGTAAGTAACAAGTTACTTAGACAAGAGCTGGTTAGAGTTAGTTCTGACACACTGCAAATCCGATACCTACCATTGCTTTGTTCTGTTTTATATTTAAAGCCCTCTTTTCCAGAAAGTTCATGCCACTTTCATCTTCTGAATCAGAATTGGAATCGATGGCAAAATTCTCTGGAGGCTGGGAGGGTGCTGGTTTTTTGTTGGCTGCCCCCCTGGTACTGGGCGCTGGGAACTTCATGGCCACCCTGAGCGGTCCAGCGAGTCTGCACTGGCTGCGAGTCCTACAGCCCTGGCGGTCCACCTGGCGCCTCTAGTGAATTAGAGCAATCCGGTCATTAAGAACAAATTGACAGGCAGGCAAGCTGCACCAGTGTGACCACAAAATCCCTCCTAAACAAGACACTTTGGCAAACGAAATTTCACGGAACTGACTGACACCTCTGGGTACCAAAATAAAAAACTGCAAAATCTAAGTGTAGCTTGACTCCATGCAGCCTATGTGGAGCACACTGTTCTGAAGCACCTTCACGGCCCACAAGCCTGTGGCTCTGAACCAGTTTTAAAATGAGAAAACTCCTGCCCCCCTTTTCTCTTCTTTAAAAATAGATCTTTATCTTCTCTTAGGGGTGATGAAAGATTTTTAAAAAGATTCCCTTTCTAAAGCAGGAATAGCTGTTTTCCCCTAAACATGGTTTCAAGACTTACAGCAATATTTAACTTCTATGTTAAAATGTCTCGATTCTTGTAATTCTGTGTGTGTGTGTGTGTGTGTGTGTGTGTGTGTGTGTGTGTGTGCCCGAGTGCACATGTGTGGTACTGGGGAAGGAACCCAGGGGCAGTCTACCTCTGAGCTGTACTCCCAGTCCTCTTTGTATTCTTTTATTTTGAAACAGGGTTTCACTAAGTTGTGGAGGGACTCACTAAGTTGCTGAGGCTGGTACAAACCTGCTAGCCTCTCACTTTTTTAAAAGTGTGATATTCACTTTTTTTAAGTGTGATAAAATATACAGAAAGTAAAACTTTCCATTGTAACAGTTTTTACCTGTATAACTCAGTGGCATTAAGTATATTCATGCTGTTGTGCTGGTGTCCTCTCACCTGCCTCCAGAATGTTTATCTTCTCAAACTGAAACTCCCACATCTATTAGGCAGTAACTCCCAACACTCCCTCCCTGGCCCCTGGCAACTACCATTCTATGTTTCTGTCTCTATAAAACTTCAGGTCTCTCTCTAATCCAAAAAAAATTACCAGATTCCATATGGAAATTAAGATCACAAGGTATCATTCATACCCACTAGTGGAGCTAAATCAAAGGCAAAAAATGACAAGTGTTGGCAAGGATGTGGAGAAACTGGAACCCTCGTACACTTTTGGTAGGAATGTAAAATGGTGTGTCCACTTTGGAAAACTGTCAGTTCCACAAAAGTTGAAACATAGTTATTATAAAATCCATAAATTCCACTTCTTCTAAGTATACACCCAAGAGTGTATGTGCATGAATGTTAATAGCAGCATTATTCCTACTAATTAATAAGTACAAACAACCCAAATATTCTTTAACTGATGAATATTGGGAAGAAACTGTTAACAGGTATAGGGTTTCTTTTTGAGGTGATGAAAAATTATAAAAAAGTAAACAAAAAGAAAAAAAATGATCACCCACTAAGTCCCAGAAGTAAACCTCTTTTTGTTGTTATTGGTGTGTGTGTGTGTTGTGTGTATGTAAGACATACTAGGGGTGGAACCCAGGGGCCTACCTCTGGGCTATACTCCCAGCCCCATTTTGCTTTTTTTATTTGGAAACAGGGTCTCACCAAGTTGCTGAGAACCTCACTGAGTTGCTGGGGCTGGCTTCAAACCTGCAATCCTCCCATCTCAGCCTCTCATGTACTGGGATTTCAGATGTGCACCATCTTCCCAGCTTCAAGACCCTTTTTTTTTTTTTTTTTTTTTCGGTACTGGGGATTGAACTCAGGGGCATTCTACCTCCGAGCTACTCCCCCAGCCCTATTTTTTTTTATTCTTTATTTTTGAAACCAAGTCTCACTAAGTTGTGGAGTGCCTCACTAGGTAGCTGAGGCTGGCCGCGAACCCGGATCCTCCGGTCTCAGCCTCCCGAATGCTGGGATTACAAGCGTGCGCCACCACGCCCGGCTCTTCAAGACCCATTTTTAACATTCAAATATTTAATGGGCTAGGGGTACAGGTCAGTAGTAAAGCCTGTGTTCACTATGCACAAGTTAGGTGCTGGCACTCTAACCTACAAGTAAGTATTTCTTAAGTCTCCACGAACGGCTTTTTTTTGGGGGGGGGGCTGGATTAAACCTGTATCTAGTGGCATTTTACCTGAGCTATTTTTAAACAGGGTTCTGCTAAGTTATCAAGCACTGGCCTAGAACCTGGGATCCTATCTCAGTCTTCCAAGTACTGGGATTATAGGCATGTGCCACCACACTCTGCTCCACAAACATCTTCTAGAACTGTTCACATACTTTTAGAGTCCATGAATGAAAGACTACACAACAAAAAACTTTCATGAATTCTTAACACTTAAGCAATTGGCATCTTAGTAATCACAAGTTGTATCTACAAAGAACTGAAACACCTTCCAGATGTGCAAACTGACCCTTGCAATAAATGTCCCCAAGTGCCTATTTGGACAAATGTCATTGTTAAGAGGAAACACACACCAACGCCCACAGTTACACAGTGAAAAAGCACTCACGGGGCAGATGCTGTCACTACCAGTGTTACTCAAGTGATGGCCCAGGCAACAGACCCAGGTCAGACGATAGTGAGTTGAAGAGCATGCACCCAGTTGAAATTAGTGTGCTGCTTCCTTTGGAGGGAGGAAGTATTTAGGACAAAAAAATGTCTGCAGAACTAGAGGGGATGCTCAGGGAGCGGGGCTGAGATGCAGCAGCAGCATAAGCACAAGAGGGAACGTGCATGGAACAATCCAACCAGGGAGCAAACAGTAAAGCAGCAAAGGCCCTACTTGTCCTTGTCTGCACTCAGCTCCTGCATGGCAGTCCTTGCAGGTTCTCAGATGCAGATACAGACCTAACTCTGGAAACTAGCCTTTATCAAAGGCCTGCTCTGCACCAGGCACCGGGTTGGGCACCTGTGGGTAAAGGGGAACGTAGCTAATCTTTAAGACATATGTACTTTCCTCTGGTTAGGCTAGCTCTCTGTGATAATGAAAATCTGGCAAACTATATTTTATAAGTTCCTAAGATTTTCAGAGTCTAAAAATGTTTAAGACTTTAAGTAAAAACTGCTAAGAAGAAAATATTCAAACTTTTAAAAATGTCAACAGTCTTCTGGCATGACTAAAAGGAAAATCATGGGAAACATTTTTTTTCAAAAAGCAAGTATGTCATGCCTCTGAATGTACCTTCTTGGTGAAAATCTCAAACTCACCATTCCATCTTGTATCTCACTCTCTGAGAAACCGCAAAATGATTCATTGTCAGAGTCGGCATGAGAAATACTGGCCAGTTTGTTAGTGACATCTGGCCTTGGTTTCTGTAAAAATCCACAATGGTCTAATACTTCTTGCACCTCACTTTCTGAAAAGCCGCAGAAAGATTCATTATCAGAGTCCTCATAAAAAACATTTGCCAGTTCTTCACTGATATCTGACCTGAATTTAGGTTTCTGTAAAATAAATAAATAAATGTGGTTGTACATTTTTTTTTCTTTTTCAAGAACCAATTTTCCATAAACCGTGCAGAGAGCAAATCACATTTACAAGTGCACTACAAGAGAATAGCTTTTGTTACAAAGAAAAATGGTTCTGAGGTTTACAAATGATTTCTGAGTTGTTATGGCAAATCATCAGGCATGTTAGGTTAGGCGACATTTCAAAAGGATAGAATAAGTAGCTAATCTATCTCCAACAATTACTACCTAGAACCATAGCAAAAAGTGAAATGAAATTACAGTGCATACTGTATTTTCATAACGGCTGTATAGAAATGTAGGCAAAAAGCAAGCAGTTTTAATCACGCACAAAGCATTTGGGGCATTTTGAGCACTGCAGACTCAATTCTGTTTATTCTCAGGCAGCACTTACCGTGTTTGCAAAATTATCAGAAGCAAAGCTGTCACAACTGTCATCAGAGGATGATGAGGTTTCCATGGAAATCAACTTCATATATCTGAATTTCTTTACATTCTTTACTCTCAGATCCTTTTGCTGCAAATGGAAATGGCAATACTATTAAGTGGGATGCGGACTATAGTATCTAACTAAAGACATCGTTTTTGAGTTTAGCAGGTTTAACAACAGAGCAGGTATGTCTATTTCTCTTACCCTACAAAGAAAAAGGGAGATTTGCAATTGCTACATAAAATTTTCAAAACCAGGTCAAATTCTTAAGGGATCCCTTTGGAGAAAATTTTAATACTTACCAAATTATTCAAACATTTTCTGAACTACCTCTCTTCCAATCTTAACAGCCTCTAAGCTCTTAGCATTATACTAAGCTCCATAGGAGTTTACTGCTAAACTCTTAAAATTCAACCTTGCTTTTTTTTTTTTTTTAATTGAACTGTACTTCTAAGAGGAAATTTCAAAAGTACAAAATGGCAGACTGATTTTTCTCCCTCAGCCAAAATCAAGCTAATGAGGTCTTTTTTTATGTAAGCTTTGGGCTCTGTACTGTGATGCTAATTTCCTGAACTACAAAAATTGGGTAGGACCTCTACCTCAAGATGGCAGGCTTCCCAGCAGGCTGGGTTCCAGTCTGGAGGGGTATAGTGATTTCAGCACAAGTCCATACAAATCAAATATATCAACCCAGTAAACCAATGGTACAAGAAACCAAGTTAAAGGTCAAATAGCACTCCTAACGCAAGTGGAATACCTGGTTCCGTTTTAGCACTCCATTTACCCTAGCTCTTTTACAAGATTTTTTACTCTGTAAAACAGATTTAAATATTTTAGGGCTGGGAGTGTAGCTCAGTCTTAAGAGCACTTGCCTAGCATGCATGAGGCTCTGGGTTAGATTCTCTGGAGGGTGAGGACTTCGATTTTTGAAAGTCCTTTATAATGTGCAAATTATTTGTAGATTTTGCATTACTCATCAGCAAACAGGACTGGGATTTATCTTAAAAGAATATCAATTTCTGTCATTTCTTACTATCTAATGAGATTTCTTAAGTATTGCATTATTTCCTATATTTTTATTTTCTTAAGTAAGGCCATGGCAACTGATTCCTTAGACTGAAAACTTTGACAAGTTCGGACAAATTTTGCTACAGGTCTCACAAAACAATGCCAAGATGTGAAAAGAACATTCTACAGTTCTGACTCATGCAAAGAGTATAATTATTTGCATGATGATAGTATCTTAACCTCCTTATTCCTCTAGTAGGTGCCATTCAATTTGTTTAAAAAAGTTTCTGTCTTAGCCCGTGTGTGTGTGTGTGTGTGTGTGTGTGTGTGTGTGTGTGTGTGTGCTGGGAATGGAACCCAGGAGCATTCTACCTCCAAGCTACACTCTCAGCCCTATTTTATTTTGAAACAGGGTCTCTCTAGGTTGATGAGTCTCACTACTTGCTCAAGCCTGTGATCCTCCTGTCTCAGCCTCCCTAGGACTGGGATTACAGCATGTGCCACCAGACCCAGTTCTGTCTTGCCCTTTTATTTTTTTTATTTTTATTTATTTTTTTTTTTTGTGGTACTGGGGATTGAACTCAGGGGCATTCTACCTCCGAGCTACACCCCCAGCCCTATTTTTAATTCTTTATTTTGAAACCGAGTCTCGCTAAGTTGTGGAGTGCCTCACTATGTAGCTGAGGCTGGCCTCGAACCCGGATCCTCCGGTCTCAGCCTCCCAAATGCTGGGATTACAAGCGTGCGCCACCGCGCCCGGCTTTGTCTTGCCCTTTTAACAATGCAAGATTATAATAGGTAGAGCTACAAAATATAAAGGTTATTTGGAGCTGGATCTCAGAAGCCCCCCATTTTCCAGATGAAGAAATTCAAAGCCCAGGAAGGTGAAATAAATGGCACATCATAGGACTGGAAAGAGAATTCAAGTCTGTCATTGCCTAAAATAGAAGTGCTCCTTACACTACTTGAGAGTCTTACCATTTGCTCATCAATCTACCTGCAGCGAGAGGCCCACGACAGCCCAAGGGAGCCATTCTACACGAAAGAAGGAAATACAGGCTCAACTTTAACAAGTCTGCACATGCCAAGAGTTATTTACCAGGCAAATTTATCTTTGGAGGAAAAAAACATAGAAAGAAGTAAATTAAATGGGCATGACTGCCATGATGGGGGGGAGCGGCATAATTAATACCATTTACGTGGGCTTTTCCATAC
>PVLC010040329.1:0-13902 GCA_004027655.1 Graphiurus murinus
TTTTTTTTTTTTTTTTTTTTTTTTTTGCAGTACTAGGGATTGAACTCAGGGATGTTCTACCTCCGAGCTATACCCCCAGCCCTTTTTTTATTCTTTATCTTGAAACCGGGTCTCACTAAGTTGTGGAGTGCCTCACTAGGTAGCTGAGGGTGGCCGTGAACCCGGTTCCTCTGGTCTCAGCTTCCCAAATGCTGGGATTACAAGTGTGTGCCACCACACCCAGCTCCAGCCCTATTTTTTATTCTTTATTTTGAAACAGGGTCTCACTAAGTTGCGGAGTGCTGGCGGCGAACCCGGATCCTCCAGTCTCAGCCTCCCAAATGCTGGGATTACAAGCGTGCACCACCACGCCCGGCCTATTTTTTATTCTTTATTTTGAAACAGTCTCTCTAAGTTGTGGAGAGCTTCACTAAGTAACTGAGACTGGCCACGAACCTGGATCCTCTGGTCTCAGCCTCCCAAGTACTGAGATTAAAAGTGTGCGCCACCACACCTATTTTTAATTTATTTTTATTTGTTTATTTATTTTTTGTGGTACTAGGGATTGAACCCAGGGACATTCTGCTTCCAAGCTACACCCCCAGCCCTATTTTTTTTTTTATTTTGAAACAGGGTCTCACTAAGTTGCAGAGGGCCTCACTTTGTAGCTGAGGCTGACCTCAAACTTGTGATCCTCCTGTCTCAGCCTCCCAAGTATTGGGATTACAAGTGTGTGGCACCATGCCCAGACAGTCTCAGCTCTTTAGTGAGGCTCTCCACAATTTAGAACTGTTTCAAAGTAAAGAATAAAATAGGGCTGAGGGTGTAGCTCAGAGGCAGAATGCCCCTGGGTTCAATCCCTAGTACCACACACACACACACACACACACACACACACACACACACACACGGAAAAATCTTCCTGGTTGAATGATGGGGTCCTGTTAAGAAAAGGGAAGATGGGAGCTGGGCTTGGTGGCACACACCTGTAACCCCATACTTGTGAGGCTGACACAGGGGGATCACAGGTTTGAGGCCAACCTCAGTAATTTAGTGAGATCCTCAGCAAGTTAGTGAGATCCTATTTCTTTTTTAATTTTTTTTTGTGGTACTGGGGGCTGAACCCATGGGAATTCTACCTCCGAGCTACAGCCCCAGCCCTATTTTTTATTCTTTTTTTTTTTTTTTTTTTTTTGCGGTACTGGGGATTGAACTCAGGGGCGTTCTACCTCTGAGCTATACCTCCAGCCCTATTTTTTATTCTTTATTTTGAAACCGAGTCTCACTAAGTTGCGGAGTGCCTCACTAGGTAGCTGAGGCTGGCCTCGAACCCGGATCCTCCGGTCTCAGCCTCCCGAATGCTGGGATTACAAGCAAGCGCCACCACACCCGGCTGCTTATTTTTTATTCTTTATTTGAAACAGGGTCTCACTAAGTTGTGGAGACCTCACTAAGTAGCTGAGGCTGGCCACAAACCCAGATCCTCCATTCTTAGCATCCCAAGTACTGGGATTACAAGCATGCCCCCCCCCACCATGCCCCGCTGTGAGATCCTATTTCTTTTTTTTTCTTTCTTTTTGTGGTACTGGAGATGAAACCTGGGGGCATTCTACCTTTGAGCTATAGCCCCAGCCCTATTTTTTTATTCTTTATTTTGAAACAGAGTCTCGCTAAGTTGCAGAGTGCCTCACTAAGCAGCTGAGGCTGGCCATGAACCTGGATACTCCAGTCTCAGCCTCCCAAATGCTGGGATTACAAGCCTGCATGCCCCACCACACCCGGCTCGAGATCCTATTTCACTGAACAAAATAGGTCTGGAGTTGTAGCTCGGAGGTAGAATGCCTCTGGGTTCAACTTCCAAAAAACAAAAAAATTGCCAGGTACCTGTAATCCCAGTACTTGGGAGGCAGAGACAGGAGGATTGCAGGTTTGAAGACAGTCTCAACAATTAGTGAGACTCTCATCAACCTAGTGAGACCCTGTTTCAAAATAAAAATAAAGAGCCAGGCATGGTGGCGCATGCTTGTAATCCCAGTACTTGGGAGGCTGAGATGGGAGGATCCAGGGTTCGGGGCCAACCTCAGCTATTTAGTGAGGCCCTCTGCAACTTAGTGAGAGACCCTGTTTCAAAATAAAGATTAAAAAATAGAGCCAGGTGTGGTGGCGCACGCTTGTAATCCCAGCATTTGGGAGGCTGAGAGCGGAGGATCCAAGTTCGTGGCCAGCCTCAGCTGCTTAGTGAGGCCCTCCACAACTTAGTAAGACCCTATTTCAAAATAAAGAATAAGAAATAGGACTGGGGCTGTAGCTCAGAAGTAGAATGCCTCCAGGTTCCATCCCCAGTACCACAGAAAAAAAAAAAAGAATTAAAAATAGGATGGGGGGGTTTAGCTCAGAGGTAGAATGCCCCTGGGTTCAATCCCCAGTACCGAAAAAAAAAAAAAATTAAAATTGGGCTAGGGGTGTAGCCCGGAGGTAGGATGCCCCTGGGTTTAATCCCCAGTACTCCCTCAAAAAAAAAAAAAAAAGCTCAATAAAGGTCTATATGATTCCATTTATATAACTTTCTTGAAATAAGAAAATTATAGAGATGGAGCAGGCGTGGTGGTGGACTGGCTCTTATAATCCCAGTACTTAGGAGGCTGAGACAGGAGGATTGTAAGTTCGCGGCCAGCCTCAGTTACTTAGTGAGGCCTTCTGCAACTTACTGAGGCCCTGTTTCAAAATAAAGAATAAAAAATAGTGCTGGGGAACCGGGTGTGGTGGCACATGTTTGTAATCCCAGTACTTGGGAGGCTGAGACAGGAGGATCGCAGGTTCACGGCCAGCCTCAGCTATGTAGTGAGACTCCACAACTTAGTGAGTCCCTGTTTCAAAATAAAGAATAAAAAGAGCTGGGCATGGTGGTGCATGCTTGTAATCCCAGTACTTGGGAGGCTGAGACCAGAGGATCCGGGTTTGTGGTTAGCCTCAGCTATTTAGTGAGGCCCTCTGCAATTTAGTGAGATCCTGTTTCAAAATAAAGATTAAAAAATAGGACTGGGAGCTGGGCGTGATGGCGCACGCTTGTAATCCCAGCATTTAGGAGGCTGAGACCGGAGGATCCGAGTTCGCAGCCAGCCTCAGCTACCTATTGAGGCCCTCTGCAACTTAGTGAAACCCTGTTTCAAAATAAAGAATAAGAAATAGGGCTGGGGGTATAGCTCAGAGATAGAATGCCCCTGGGTTCAATCCCCAGTACCGCAAAAAAAAAAAAAAAAAAAAAATAGGACTGGAGGTATAGCTCAGAGGTAGAATGCTCCTGGGTTCAATCCCCAGTACTGCAAATAATAATAATAATAATAGCCGGGCATAGTGAAGTATGCTTGTAATCCCAGCATTTGGGAGGCTGAGACCGGAGGATTCGGGTTGGCTGCCAGCCTCAGCTACCTAGTGAGGCATTCCGAAACTTAGAGAGACCCAGTTTCAAAATACAGAATAAAAAAATAGGGCTGGGGGTATAGCTCGGAGGTAGAATGCCCCTGAGTTCAATCCCCAGTACCGCAAAAAAAAAAAAAAAAAAAAAAAAAAAAAAAAAAAAATTATAGAGATGGAAAAAGAGTAGTGGTTGGCAGGCTGGGTAGGAGAGAAGGTTGCATATGACTATAAAGAGGCAGCAGGAAGAAGACCTTTGTGGGGACCAAATAGGTCTGTGTCTTGATTGAAGTGATGTTTAAACCACATCTACCCGTATGATCAGAGAGCATAGACCTGCAAACACAAACTTTACAAAAATGGTTAATTTTGATATTATACTATAGGTATACAAATGTAACTCTTTGTGTGTGTGTGTATGGTACTGGGGATTGAACCCGGGGCATTCTACCTACCCCTGAGCTACATGTCCAGCCCATTTGTTTGTTTGATTTTGTGGTACCAGGGATTGAACCAAGAAGCGTTCTACCTCTGAGCTACACCTCAACCCTTTTTTAATTTTTTGTTTTGAAACAAGGTCTTGCTTGGTTGGTAAAAGCCTCCAAAAGTTGCTGAGGCTGGTTTTGAACCTGAGTGTCTCCTTTCTCAGCCTCCCAAGTATTGGGATTACAGGCATGCACCACTGTGCCCAGCTACACACACAGTTTTCCGGTGCTTCCTTTGATCCTGGCACTGGACTAGATGACTTACGTTATTTTGGAATCCCTCATTATCTTGCCTGGCTGGTACCATTACTGTCCACATTTTACAACAAGGACTGAGGTGCCAGTTCCACCATGGGCAGGAGAACCTGTGCTGAGCCTAGGGTCTTGGTCTCTGTATCACACAGGCTGAGCCTTCATTGAATCCTGCCTGTGGGTCACCGTCTCTGCCTCTGAGATGTTGGGGGTGGCCCCTGTGTTCTGGTAGGAGAGGAAGAGATACCTGGTCTTTGTGTCAACTAGCTTGCTGATAGCTGAACAGAAGCCCCAGGCCTCCTGTATAGTCTAGTGTCCAGGCCCTAGGTCTGGGAAAACCCCAGCTGGGTGGCGTGCACCCTCCCTCCACAGCCCCTTCCCAAACAAGCATCACCCGGCAAAGGTCACCATATTCAGAGCTGATAGCCAGATCCCTGGAGAAGCAGGCAGATGTCAGAAGCCTCCAGAAACTTCTGCCAGGCACCAGAGGAGTGAGGGCTACTGCTCTTGGGCAGTACTCCTTCCTGGAAAGAGAAGATGGGAAGAGGAAGCTTCAGGTTGCCCCTGGTCCTGAAGCCCTAGGTCCTCTCTGTCATCAAGGGCTGACCTCCCTCTTTCCTCTCAGGAAGTTCCTGATAGCTAGAATCTCTACTAGAACTATGAGCTCACCTCTGGCCTCTCTTAGCAAGACCCGGAAAGTACCCCTGCAGTCAGAGCCCGTGAATTCTGGGTAAGGAGCAGCCTCCCTGGGTCTTTGTGTCCATGCCCCTGTCTCTTCCTTGGCCCTCCCCTGGCCAGGGAGAATAACTCTTAATGTTTGGGGGAATACAAAGAAGAGTTACAAAGCTTTCCCTGACCACCTTCTTTCTCTTTGTACCTTCTGGGGAGCATTCCTTTATGACTAACCATAAACTGATCCTGCCTTTCTGTAAATCACCGCCCTGTCGGAGTGGCTCAGCATCTGCCATTTGCTTCTCATTTATTTATTTATTTTATTTTTTATTTATTTTTTAATTTTTTTTGCGGTACTGGGGATTGAACTCAGGGGCATTCTACCTCCGAGCTATACCCCCAGCCCTATTTTTTATTCTTTATTTTGAAACTGGGTCTCACTAAGTTGCAGAGCGCCTCACTAGGTAGCTGAGGCTGGCCTTGAACCCGGATCCTCTGGTCTCAGCCTCCCAAACGCTGGGATTACAAGCATGCACCACCATGCCTGGCTGCTTCTCATTTAGTTATTCTGCAAACACTGATGTGTGCTGACCCTGGGCCAGGCCTGTGCTGGGTTCACAGTAAAGGAAATCTCTTACATCTTTTAGCACTTTCATCTTATTTTGTTAGCTTGCTTGGTTCATTGGTTTTGTTTTGGTGGTATTGGGGATGAACCCAGGGGCATTCTACTTCTGAACTATACCCCTAGGCCTTTTAAAATTTTCTTTTTACAAGCAGGGTCTCACTAGGTTGCTGAGAGTTGGGAGGCTGGTCTTGAACCTGCAATCTTCCTTTCTCAGCCTCCTAATTACTGGGGTTATAAGCATGTACCACTAGGCCTGGCTAGCACTTTCATCTTTGCCAAACATTTTTTACCTCTTGTTTCCTTCTTTTCTGAACGCCACTCTAAGGCCAAGGTGACCCAGAGAGGTTAAGTGATTGGCCTGGTGTCACTTCACAGCAGAGGTAGGGTGGGGTTCTGGGCTGTTGGCAGTCTTACAGCCTTCCCAGCCAGGTCGGCCCTGCAGCCTTTCCCCATCCTTCTCCTTGGCAGGAGCCACACATTTCCAAGCACATCCCTTGGCTCATCCTGTCTAGGGTGGAAGTCCTCAGGAGGCAGTGGCCTAGCCTCCGTCCTTTTGAGCCTTGGCTGGGGTGTGGGTCTGGAACCTTCTCCCTAGTGGCATTCCAGGGGTCTTGATTTGCATTTTTCCCCTTCTCCTTCCTTCTTGGTTCCTAGGAGACGAGGGCTAAGGATCTATGGAGATGGTAAGTGTGGGCTCTGCCTGCATGTCCCAGGAGTAGGGTGCCTGGGCCTCCTGTGGCTGGGCAGATGGGAACAGAAAGCATGATGAAGCCCTCTTTAGCCTGAGAAGCTGGCCTGCTGCCATGTGCTGCAGCTCCTCAGCCCTTTTCCTGGCCTGGCTTCTCTCCTGGCAGCCGGCCAACTAGGAGAGGTGTGGGCCCCAGCCTCCTTCCCCAGAGCCGCCTCCTCCACAGCCTCCCCCAGCCCCTGACCGCTGTTCCTCCCTGACTCCCACCCTCACATCTCTGCCTCAACTTCCATGGGCTCAGCCTTTGGGTCCTAGCCCCACCATGGCACTGTCATTGGCCACTGGGGCCCTGCAGGAGCTCACAAGGAGAACTCCAAGAAGAAGCCATTGGAGTTGGATCCTTGCTCCCCACCCTGTCTCCTGAGTTTTTTACCCTCATACTCTGGGGGCAATGTATAGGTTGCTTCACTCGGCTAGGGCTGGGGGCCTGAGCGTTCTCTGGAGTCAGCCCCAGAGCGGTGACCTAGACATTCCTGTCTGCAGAAGATGAGGTGGATATGCAGAATGACGGACATAGCCCTGAAGAACGGATGTCTTTCCCTTCCTGCTATGGTGGTGTGGGCGCCCCCGTGACTAGGCAAGGTGAGAGCAGAGGCCTGAGGGATTGGGGTCTCCCCAACAGGAGGGCTCCTGGAGAAGGGGCAAGGCCTATGCTGTGGTTCCTGCTCCCATGGCTCCTGCTGAGCCGGAGACAGCTGCCTCTGCTCCTCACCATCCAGGGCTGTGTACCCCCAGACCTAGCCAGGGCCTGGTTTGGCATAAAGTCACACAGTGCCCCCTACCTGCTTGGCCTTGGGGGTCTCCTAAGCCCCAGGCCAGGCCAGGCAGGAGGCTCTGGAGTCCCCATCAAGTGTGATGTCAGTAGGTCCAGGATTTAGGGTCAGAGAGGGTAAAGGGCTAAGAGAAAGCTCAACCTCCGGCCACCTGCTTGCTGCATCTGCAGGACCAGTGTCCAGTAGGTGACCCACCGCGCCTGGCCCGCAGCATCTGCAGAGGGCTGTGGCAATGCTGAGCTGTGGAGGTGGCCACAGTGTGATGGAGGTAATCAGGCTGGCTTCCCAGTGGAGGGAGTGTTTAGCAGACGTGGGGAAAGGGGGGCAGGCAGGGATGAGCTACATGGAGTGCTGGGTGGACCAGAGTCTGAACTGGAAAGCTGAGGACAAGGTTGGAACTTTCTGGCTGCTGTGGCATCCTGTGTGAGCATCTCTGTGCTGCCTGTGCACCCCCTCCATGAGTGGGGATGGAGTGCCCAAGGCCAGTGCTGGTCACACGGGGCCCTCACAGAGTGAGTACCTATCAGGAGGTCAGCAACAGGAAGGGGCCTGGTGTTCCCTGACCAAAGCCCTGCTCCATGTAACTGTTGGGGAATGAGGTGGAAGGAGAAGAGAGTAAGCCTGGCCCAAGTCCCAGATCCATTTAGTTACAAAGCCAGGATCTCCTACACCCAGCTGGGATGCTTTCAACAGTAACCACAGCAACGGCTCCTCCTCTTAAAGGAGCTGCCTGTGTCTTGTCTCCACTTCTCCCTTGTCACTCGCTCCCCTCGGTTTTAAATAGGACCTGCTTTTCCTACTTCACTTCTCTGCTTAGCAGCATCAACCTGTCCCCTGTCCCCTTCTTCTCACAACACCCTGGGCTCTGCCAGCTGTGTCCCTGGCCTCTCCTTGCCTGCTGCTCCAGAATCTTTCCTCCTAGCTCTGTTGGTAACTTCTTCCTCCCCCTCCTACCATAGTGGGGATTAAACCCAGAGGTACTCTACTCCTGAACTACAACCTTGACCCTTTTTATTTTTATTTTGTGGTACTGGGGACTAAACCCAGGGGCATTCTACCTCTGAGGTACACTCAGAGCCCTATTGGTTTTTTGTTTGTTTGTTTTTTGGGTTTTTTTTTTTTTTTCCCAGTACTGAAGATTGAACCCAGGGGTATTCTACATTTGAGCTACACCCCCAGCCCTATTTTTTATTCTTTATTTTGAAACAGGGTCTCATGAAGTTGCAGAGGGCCTTACTAAGTAGCTGAGGCTGGCTACGAACCTGTGATCCTCCTATTTCAGCCTCCCAACTACTGGTATTACAAGTGTGTGCCACCACGCCCGGCCTTCAAAATAGCTCATTGACCTCGCCAGCACATTGCGAGGAGTACCTGAGCTGGTGTATGTAAAGGGTTTCAAGCAATCCCTGCCGTGCACTAACTGCTGTTAGTACTTTCATTTCTGTTCTCCCTCCCCCTCTGGGGCCTCCTCTTCCCCCTCTCTTGGGCCTCCCCACCTCAGCCTCCAGGTCTGGGCTCTAGAGACTCTGTCTGCTTGGCAGGTCCGACATCCCGTGACGCAGAGCTGATGTCCTTCATGACCAGGAAGCTTCGGGAACTGGAACAGCAGGTGAAGGCCCAGGCTGATGAGATGCTGTCCAAGGTAGGACTCCAGGCAAGAGCGGGCCAGGGTGGGGGATTCTAGGTTCATCTCCCCACTGAACTGCCTGGGTTGATGGTAAGGTATGGCCTGGAGCTGACCTGGGTCCTGTGACCTGAGCAGAGGGGCTGGGGTCTTCTCCACAGCCAAGCAGGGCCCAGTAGGCCTTGGGCTGGGTGGAGCCTTTCCCCACCACCATGGGACCACCAGGGTTATCTGAGGCACAGCAGCAGTGGCTATCCCAAAGTTGGCAAGGGCAGGGGCTTTAAGCTTCCCAAAGCCCCCACACAGGCAACAATTCTGGACCTCCCATTTGGAAGGGCTAAAGATGATCCTGTTTTCACCTGCCGGGCCTCCCGCTCACGTTGTTGTCTCGCTGCTGTAGGATCAGAAGATCCTGGCTCTGGAGGAGCTGGTTCAGAACCTCCAGCAGCACCAGGGTAAGAGCCTCACAGAGGGCCAATGCCCCGGGGTGGGTTGGCACCTCCCTCGCCTGCAGCTCCTGGGAAGTTGGGCAGTAACTTCTAGGTATCAGGCCCCAAGAGCATCAAGCTGACTTGGGTGGGGTCTGGACAGCTGAGCCCAGAGAAGGGCAGTGACACCTCTGGGATAGTGCAACATGACACTGAGTCCCATGAGCACAGGGCATGCCATCCAAAGTGTGGAGACGTGGTCCCAGGGAATAGGTGGCCCTTGAGAGTCAGTCGATGGGCCCCCAAGGAAGTTCTCGGAGGATCCCCAGATGGCCCTCTGGGCAGAACACCTGGCAGCCCTCCATGGGGCTGCTGACCCTCACCCAGGTCTTCCTCTGAAGGCAGTATGACCCTGCATCAGCAGGAGGAGCTGGACGCCACGTGCATGCAGCTGCGGCGGCAGGTCGGGGAGATGGAGGTGAGAAGCAGAGTGGGGAGCAGCCAGCCACAGCTGTGCCCGACCCGGGCTGTCTCCCCTCAGGAACCAGGGCAGAGCCTCCCTCTCCATGCCCCTGCTCGCCAAGGGGGGCCTGTCTGTCTCCCTGCCCAGGACCGGCCCAGAGTTTAAAGAGCTACAAGGGATGCCGGGTGTGGTGGCGCACGCTTGTAATCCCAGTCTGGAGGATCTGGGTTCACGGCCAGCCTCAGCTGCTTAGTGAGGCTCTCTGCAACTTAGTGAGACCCTGTTTCAAAATAAAAATTACAAAATAGGGCTGGGGGTGTAGCTCAGAGGTAGAATGCCCCCAGGTTCCATCCCCAGTACTGCAAAAAAAAAAAAAAAGAGCTACAAGGGATCTTGTGCCAGGGCACAGCCCTTCTTTTGGGCTGAATCAATTTTTTTTTTTTTTTTGTGGTACTGGGATTATAAGTGTGCACCACCACGACCAGCTCTGAATCAGATTCTGAATGTGTCCCTCCCCTACTCAGTAGACCTCATGCTCCTCACCGGGCTCAGGTCTCAAGGCCTCATTGTGGCTCCTGTGGGCTAGCCCTTGCCTGCCTCCTTAGCTTCATCTTGAGCAATGCTCCCTTCCAGCCACGGGGCACTTCCTCTGGGTCTCTTCCTACTCAGGACCTTGGCCTGTGCTATTCCCCAGCCCCTGGCCAGTTTTCACTCATCCTCAGTCATTCCCACGGACCCTCCAGCAGAGGGCAGGTTCCCTGTCCTCTGCTTTCTTAGCTCCACATCTCTCCTGCCCTTTGAACCCCATGAGGAGGGGTCACCCAGGACCTGGTGCCAGGCCATCCCCTGCCTCTGGATGTGACTTCGCATTTGCCCAGTGACCCATCCCGTCAGTCACCTTGCTTCTTCTGCAGTTCGTTCTTCACATACCCAGTCAACAGGGAGGCTGGAACTGGAGGGCACTGGGTGAGGGAGGCTGCCGCAGGCATGCTTCCTCTACTGTGGCCCTGCCCAACCTCCCTGGGACCAGCCTCTCCCTCTTCATGCAAAATGGGATTAAAAAGCCCCAACCTAAGGCGGGCATGGTGGCGCACGCTTGTAATCCAAGCATTTGGGAGGCTGAGACTGGAGGATCCAGGTTCGCGGCCAGCCTCAGCTACCTAGTGAGGCCCTCTGCAACTTAGTGAGACTCTGTTTCAAAAAAATAAAGAATAAAAAATACGGCTGGGGATATACCTTGGAGGTAGAATGCCTCTGGGTTCAATCCCCAGTACCGAAAAAAAAAAAAAAAAAAAAAAGCCCCAACCTACCTGGGTGTCCTTGTAATCCTAGTATTTGGGAGGCAAGAGGATCACCAGTTTGTGGCCAGCCTTAGCAACTTATTGAGGCCCTCTACAACTTAGTGATACCCTATTTCCAAAAAAGAAGTAAAATGGAGTTGGGGGTATAACTTGGAGTTAGATGCTACTGGGTTCAATCCCCAGTACCAAAATAAAAATAAATAAACAAATAAATAAATAAAATAAAGCCCCAACCTAGAAAAGACCATTCTGGGCCCGCTTGCACCTTCAGCTGGTGTCACAGCTGTCCCTAAGCTGCCTGTTGGCATGCAGCAGCCCATGGGCTCCTCTGAGCAGCTGCCTCAGCTGGTGAGGGCTGCATCCCTGAGCCTCAGTGTGCTAGCACCCCTGTCTCACAGGCCCAGAGGACCTACTGTGTGTCGGGCACATGCCTGGATCTATGACAGGCGAAACATGCCCCAGTCCCTTGTGGGCTGACAGTCTGGAAGGGGAGACAGACATGCTCAGAGTGTAGGAAATAATTAAATGGGCAATGCAACAGAGAAAGGTTGGGGGATGGGCCACTGCAGGGACGACATTGGGCATGAGGTCTGGGGGGAGAGGAGAGGGTCCCCCCTGAGGAGATGAACAGTTCACCTCCTGCCACGTAAACCTGGCTGCGGTCGATGGCCATGGGAGCAAGAAAGACAGGCCAGGCCAAAGGGGCCATGCCCCTGGCCACAGTGTGGGGTGGACTCTGCTCTGGGGGAGTGGGAAAGGGCTGGAAGGTTTCAGTAGGAGGGTCCTGGGGCAGGGCAGGTGGCAGGTCTGAGCGGCCTATGATTGTGGTCTGGCTAAGGCAAGAGCAGGAGCTGGTACCCATGGGCCTTGCAGGTCAAGGGGTGGGGGGGGTTCGCCAAGAGAGGAGTGGGTCACACAGATGATGCCTGGAGGAGGGGTGCTGCTCCTTGAGCAGGGAGTCGGGCTGTTGGAATGAGTGAATTTTGAGAAGTCTCTTGATTGTCTCCACCTGGATGGTCTGCACTGGTATGGATTTGGGTTCTGTCTGTATACCCCTGGGAGTGGACGGGGCTGGGGCCTGAGCCCTGCGCAGGTGGATGTGGAGTAGAAATGGGGAGCCAGCGCTGGAACAGCCCCACAGAAGAAAACCAGGGGTGGTGGAAGGGATGAAGGCAGCCGCGCCACTGGGTTTGGCAGCCGGCGGGTTGTGGCTGTACCTGGTGTATCAGTGAGCTGTGGTGCTGGAGTGGGTGGAGGGAAGAAGGGGACACGAGGACGCAGTGAGGCAGTGCAGACAATACAGAAGCCAGGCTGGCCGGGGGTGGTCATCTCCCAGTCCTCCTCCTGCACAGGCCAGACCTGCTGGGTCCCCACAGCCATGGTGGCCCACTGTAACACTGCTTGCTTGTGCCAGGCACTTGCCAAGTATGTGACATGACTGACCTCACTGAGCCCCCACCCCCCCAAGCTTATGGGGCAAATGCTGTCACCTCCATTTTACAGAGAAGGAGCCCAAGGCTGTAGGAGGTGAAAGTTTTTCGAGGTCGCAGCCAGGAAGTGGCCAGGGTCCCTTCCCATCCCCTCTGCCCAGCAGCTCCGGGGCTGAGGGTTGGGCCGGTGCCACCTTCCCCTGGGAAGGGCTGAGGGATGGTACCCCATGTCTCCCCTTCTTCCCACAGCGGTTCCTCAGTGACTATGGCCTGAAGTGGGTGGGTGAGCCCACGGACCAGGAGGACTCGGAGGACAAGTCTGACTTAGAGGATGATGGGAGGGACTGGATGACAGCCAAGAAGTTCTGGAAGCCAGGTAGAGTTGAGGGCCTGCCCTGGCCCCTTTCCGCAGGAGCCAGCAGCTTCCTGGTGACCCGCAGCTCTCCAGAGGCCCCTCGATGTCGTGGCCTCCCAGCACCAGGGGCCCCTAAGGGAGCCAGGGAGGGAAGCTGAGGCCTCTGTCACTCACCTCCCAGCCTGCAGGCCAGCATCTTCCCTACTGTCACTGCAGTCTCTCCTGCTCATCTGCGAAGGCTCCAGTAACCCAGAGCTGTAAGATACAGCAAGGCTCATGAAATGTCACCCTTCCAAAAGCCGCTGCCTCAAGAAAGCAATCCCTTTGTTCCAGAAGCCCTTCCTCTATCCCCAGGGTGTGATCCCCTCAGGGGAGCCCTTGGCAGGTTCTTGTATGAGCCAGACCATGGAAATCTATCTGCCTCTATGGGATTCCTTTCCCTCACCCGCCCTGTGTGTGTGTGTTTGTGTGTGTGTCTGGTACTGGAGTTTGAACCAGAGGCATTCTACCTTCAAGCTACACTTCCAGTCCATATATATATATTTATTTTTTTTTTTTTGCGGTACTGGGGATTGAACTCAGGGGCATTCTACCTCCGAGCTACACCCCCAGCCCTATTTTTTATTGTTTATTTTGAAACCGTGTCTCACTAAGTTGCGGAGTGCCTCACTAAGTAGCTGAGGCTGGCCGCGAACCTGGATCCTCCGGTCTCAGCCTCCCAAATGCTGGGATTACAAGCGTGCGCCACCACGCCCGGCTCTATATTTATTTATTTATTTATTATTTTTTGTAGTACTGGAGATGGAACCCAGGGGCATTCTACTTCCGAGTTACACCCCCAGCCCTTTTTTTTTTTTTTTTTGCAGAACTGGGGATTGAACCCCAGGGGCATTCTGCCTCCAAGTTACACCCCCAGCCCTATTTCTTATTCTTTATTTTGAAACAGGGACGCACTAAGTTGTGGAGGGCCTCACTAAGTAGCTGAGGCTGGCCGCGAACCCAGATCCTCCGATCTCAGCCTCCCAAGGACTGGGATTACAAGTGTGTGCCACCACACCCGGCTTCCTTCCTTTATTTATTTATTTTTGCGGTACTGGGGATTGAACTCGGGCATTCTACCTCTGAGCTATACCCCCAGCCCTATTTTTTTATTCTTTTTTTTTTTTTTTTTTTGCGGTACTGGGGATTGAACTCAGAGGCATTCTACCTCCGAGCTATACCCCCAGCCCTAGTTTTTATTCTTTATTTTGAAACCGAGTCTCACTAAGTTGCGGAGTGCCTCACTAGGTAGCTGAGGCTGGCCGCGAACCCGGATCCTCCGGTCTCAGCCTCCCGAATGCTGGGATTACAAGC
>PVLC010040330.1:0-13904 GCA_004027655.1 Graphiurus murinus
TGGTACACACCTATAATCCCCGTACTTGGGAGGCTGAGACAGGAGGATCACAGGTTCGAGGACAGCAACTGAACAAGACTTGCAGCAACCTAGTGAGACCTTGTTTCTCAACAACAAAAATAAATAAATAAAATGAAAAGGGATGGAGGTGTAGCTCGGAGGTAAAATGCCCCTGCATTCAATCCCTAATACTAAAAAATAAATAAATGATAATAATAATAATAATAATAATAATAATAATAATAATAACAATAAGCTTGTAATCCTTAAAAATCTCAGTGTTGTAAAAGTCAAAGGGAAACCGGGACGCTGTTCCAGACTCGGGGTGGCTAAAGACAGAAGTGAACAGAGCCCCGGCTCACAGTCTTTCCTTAGGAAATTCTATTCTGTAAGTGAATACGTTCCCCTCTTTGAGAACTTTAAAGATCTGACTTTCTGGAGTGGCTTTGATACAATCCTACATGGGAGGGACAAGTTCTACATGAATTCTCCCCCCTGGGTACCAATTCTGCCCTGTTTACTGCTGTCTATCATCCAGAGCTCACGAAAGAATATTTTTGAGCAAATGTAGCTCAAAACTTCACAGCCAACACATGTGATCAATCAAAGGAAAGCTGTTTTATCGTTTAAACCTGAGTTTACTGGCAAGAAGGCTGGTCTTGAGAACCTGTACCTAGATAGGAAATGGGAGGCAGCCAGGGCGCGGACCAGAGGCCAGCGGCTGTAGTAGTTCACAAGGTGTTTCTGGCCCTTGCTGTAGGTTCACCCAGGCAGTAATAAAAAGCAGTGTGTGTAAATGTGTTTTAAGTTAAATATTAACGAAGCCTCTGGCATAAAACAAAAGCCATCTTTTTACTTCCTGCAGTTACTAGGAGACGAATGGTAAATGTACATCTAGCGTATCATTGGTTTATTTTACAAGTGAACTTGAGATGGCTATAACTTACCAATGAATCAGAATCTTACGATCTTTCAACCAAGAAAGAACAAAGCTAGAGAATCTTGCTGTCCCAAAAGCAAGTTATGCTGAAAGAATAATGGGAACATGTCCAAAGCACACAAAGGCCATCCTGAAGGGGTCATCTCAGCATTAATGACAGTAAATTCCTGCTTAAATGACAGTCAAAGATATAACATTGAATAAAATAAGCAATCACGACTCTATACAGATTATAAATGAAACACAAACCTACAGGGAGAAGGAAAGGCACCGGATGATTTGTCTAGGTCCTTCCTAATTTACCAATTTTTCCCGATTTACCATGTTTTTTGTTTTGTGGTACTGGGGATTGAACTCAGAGGCATTCTACCTTCAAGCTACACGCCCAGCCTGATTTTATTTCTTACTTGGAATCAGGGTCTCACTAGGTTGATGAGTCTCACTACTTGCTGAGGCTGTCCTCCAACCTGTGATCCTCCTGTCTCAGCCTCCTAAGTGCAGGGATTACAAGCATGCACCACCACGTCCGGCGGCTGACTATGTTTTATAGCAACAAAATCTCTTTCCCCTCCTTCTCCTCATATATTCCAAATGGCTGAGATGGCTAATTCCATTTTAGTACAGCTAGTGAAACACATTGCAATAGCTATCTCTCCCCTAGTCTCTTAAAAAAAAAAAAAAAAAAAAAAAAAGTAAGTCTTGCCAGGGCCAATGTAAGCTTTGATTGGGCTCAAGAGTATTGGCTTCTATTAGGCTTAAAAAGCCTCACAAAGAAAACTGCTGAAAGAAAATCAATAAAAGAAAGCATTATCTGTTAGAAGTTAGAATAACTTGCCTGATTCAAGGCATTCAACGCTAGGCTTAGAACCGGAGTACTAGAATATCAAACTCCCCATCGGCAGCAGGGATTGTGAATGCATATGCATCAAGACATATGATTACCTTTCCCTTTTAAAAGAAAATGGGAAATCCTTTTCACAGTAAGAAAATGCCGATTTTTGCTGGATACATATATTCATTCCTGACACCCAGAGTTTAGCCTGGAGAAGGTATAAGTATACTGTGAGATACTCTAAGAATAAAATAGATTATACATTAAGAACATACTAGCCCAGTGTGGTGGCGCATGCTTGTAATCCCAGTACTTGGGAGGCTGAAATAGGAGGATCTGGGTTTGCAGCTAGCCTCAGCTACTTAGTGAGACCCTCTGTAACTTAGTGAGACCCGGTTTCAAAATAAAGAATAAAAAATAGTACTAGTGGTGTAGCTCAGAGGTAGAATGCCCCTGGGTTCAATCCCCAATACCACAAAAAAAAAAGAAAAAAAAAGAATTTTTGCCTGGGTGTGGTGGCACACACTTGTAATCCCAGTACTTGGGAGGCTGAGATAGGAGGATCACAGGTTCGAGGCCAGCCTCAGCTACTTAGTGAGGCCCTCCGCAACTTAGTGAGACCCTGTTTCAAAATAAAGAATAAAAAATAGGGCTGGGGGTGTAGCTCGGAGGTAGAATGGCCCTAAGTTCAATCCCCAGTACTGCAAAAAAAAAAAACAAACAAACAAAAAACCCACTATTAGTTGTTAATGTTGGTGGGCATGCTATCAATGGTATGATTATGATTAAAGCCTTATTTGTTAAGATGTACACACAAGCATTTATGAGTGATTCTGTATGTCCAAAATGTTTGCTTAATATTGAAAAAAAAAAAAGTTGGAGAAGAGATAAAACAAGGAAAGCAGGAGGCCGAGGGTTACTGCAACCAGGCAGTGGGTATTCTCTCTGCTTTTGTGTATGTTTGACAATTTAAAAATGGGTTTCTAATGTACTCATTTTTTTTTTTTTTTTTTGGTGCGGTACTGGGAGGGGCATTCTACCTCCGAGCTATACCCCCAGCCCTATTTTTTATTCTTTATTTTGAAACAGGGTTTCACTAAGTTGCAGAGGGCCTCACTAGTGAACCCAGATCCTCTGGTCTCAGCCTCCCAAATGCTGGGATTACAAGCGTGGTCCACCACGCCCAGCTTGCACTCATTATTAAATTAGCTTTTGGGTTCAATTATGGCTGTGACACAGTTCATTCTGGTCTAGAATTACATTTCCATCTAAAACATTAAAATCTAACTCTATCTTTGCTGCTCTCAACCTCCTCATCCTATAGTTGGAGACACATAACAGCTACAATTCTACCCCATTTACTATGTTTATTTCAAACCTCAAATATAATAGCCAATATCACCAATTTTCTTCCTTTCTTTCTTTCCTTTTTCTTTTTGCAGTAATAGGGATTGAACCTAGGGTGTTTTACCTCTGAGCTACACCCTAGCCCTACATTTTTTTAAAATTTTGAAACAGAGTCTCACTCAATTGCTGAGGGTCTCACTAATTTTCTGATTCTGGCCTTAAACCTGAGATCTTCCTGTCTCAGCTTCCTAAGTACTGGCATGCACCACCACATCCAGCTAGCGGCCAATCTTCACCCACATTCAGATATAGTATCGGTCAAATCACACTCATTTAAAATTAGATACAAAGGCATATATAGTAAATTGGTTCTCTTCCCTCTGCCAGTGTTGCAAACAATTCTATTGTGTGTTCATTGAGATCCATTTTTCCTTAATTTTCCTCTCACTGCAGAGAATGAAGAAAACAAGTACCAACTAAATCATCACTCAAGGATGACAAAAAGAAGTTCACTGAATTTTGCTTGGAAATCAATAGCAATTAACACACTTGCCAAGGTGTACATGAGACTGCATTCATTATGCCTGAGTTGTGCCGTTCAAAGCAAGGCAGTCAGGAATCGTTCCCAGGAAGCCAGGAAGGAGGCTGCATCCCCTCACTGGTTTAGACCTTGGGGGCTGATCCACCATCATGGTTAAACCCATGTAGAGCTGAGTCTTTAAAAACTGAAGGAAATCTGTACTTCACAGACAATAAAATAAAGATTATACTTTAAAAAATTCAAAGGCAGAGTGAATGTATCAAAACAACATTCCCCATATTGACCTTAGTACTGTTTTAATATAGGGATGTAGAGGGAAAATACACTTAAGATACCTAAACTGGAAAATCGCAAGGCAGCTTAATATGCATTTAGTGCCTGTTTGCAAATGCATTGGTTATATTTTACTAACCAGAGGGGCTTCAAAAAGATGCATCCTGAGGAAGCGCATCAGAGAGGCAAGATTTGTATATATAAAACAAGACCAAAAATTCATGCATGACAGACTAAAAGAAACTAATAAATATATGTGGTTCGGAGAGTAAATGTTACGCTGGATTGAAGTTTAATCTCCAGAATAATTGAATAGTTCTTAGGAGCTGATGACTAGCTGTATCAAACCAAACGTTTTCATGTTGATTTCTGGACTACTTTGAAACAATCATAATTAAATCTTGACCTCTGCAGAAAATATTCTCTTTAAGGGCTATTCATGCTTACATCTCAAAAAGGAAGCATTTTAATTTTATCCTATAGCAGAGCAGGCCTGAGAAGAGGTATTTTTACTTTGAAGAATGATACACCACTAGGCTTGAAGGATGATACCCACACTGGTAATTCAAGTACTTGGGTGACTGAGACAGGAGTATCACAGGTCCGAGGCCAGCCTCAGCAACTTAGCGAAGACCTCAGCAATTTAGTGAGACCCTGTTTCAAGAGAAAAAAGAAAATAGGCCTGGGAGTAAGCTCGGAAGTAGAATGTCCCTGGGTTCAATCTCTAGTACCAGAAAAAAAAAAGAATTATATACCATTACACCTCAGCATGTAATAACAATAAGAAAGTGATGTAGTTCCAAAACAAATCTATCGACAATACCCAGTAAGGGAGAAGACAATCTGAAGTGATGGTGTAGTCTGATTAAAACACATACATTAGTAAAGTGTTGTTGGTGACTGTATTAGTTTGCGAGAGCTGCTATAACAAAGCATCACAGACTGGCTGGCTTACGTAACACGAATGCGCTTCCTCACAGTTCTGGAGGCTGGAGGTCCAAGATGATGGTGTCAGCATGGCTGTTCCCTCCAAGGCCTCTCTCTCCTTGGCGTGGAGAGGCCAGCTTCTCTCTCTGTCTTCATATGGTCTTTTTCTAAGTGTGTTTCTATCTAAATTAACTTCTCTTATACGGACCCCAGTGACTTCACTTAACCTTAATTACCTCTTTAAAGATCCTATCTCCAAATACAGTCACATTTTGAAGTACTGAGGATTAAGACTTCGTAAGAATTTGGGGTTTGGTGGGGGGCACCTGATTCAGCTCACAAGAGTTGTTAAAGCATAAACTTAGGAGTTGGATCAGCCAGTTAAGAGCATTATGACATGGAGAAATTTCTTGCCCTCTCTAAGCTTGGGTTTCTGTATAAGGTTGTTGTGATGAGTAAATGAAATAATCCACACAAATGTGCTCATGGCACAACGCCCAGGATATAGTATATGCTTGTGACAGATTTTGGTCCTGGGAACCTCAAAGAAACTTTTATAACTACTTACTGATAACTTTTTATGAATTTGCATTTTAAAAATTTTTAAAAATTTAAAATTTAAAATTTTTGTATTCCACTAATTTTTTTTTTAGTCATATCACATAGAAACTTGCTGTTCGAGGACACTAGCTGGAGTTCTGAGCTACCAGGTAAGACCCTCAGGTCGCCATGCTGTGAGGAAGCTCAAGTCATATGAAGAAGCCAGAATAGGTGTTTCAGTTAACAGCTCCAGCTGGGTCTTGCCTGTGAGTCGTCCCACTCCAGGGGCCCAACACCAGGTGATTCTGACCCCTTGTCTTTCAAGTAATCTCCAGGTATTTGAGTCTTCCCAGGCAAGTCCCAGACATCATAGAGCAGAGATATGCCATACCATTATGCTCTGTCTGAATTCTTGATCTGCAGAATCTATAAGCCTAACTGCCATTATTTTACAATTCTATGTTTTTAGGGGTGGCTTGCTATAAATATTTTAAGACTACAGATTATAGATGACAGGAGTTCTAAAGTCATGGAAATGTATAGATTACAGATAATGAGTAACATAAAATGTAACACACACACACACACACACACACACACACACACACAGAGATACTCCTTGACCTATGCTGGGATTGTGCTCCAATAAATCGGAAATATTTTAAGTTCAAAATTCATTTAATACATCCAGTCTACTGAACATTATAGTTTGGCCCAGCCTAGCTTAAATATGCTCAGAACACAAACATTAACCTATAGTACAACAAAGCCCATACTATTTAAAAAAGTATTAAATATCTCATGTAAATTATTAAAAAGATCAAAATTCGAAGTACAGTTTCTAGTGAATGTGTATTGCAAAGTCAAAAAACAATAAGTTGAATCATAATTTGGGGACTGTCTGTACATATATAAAATGGATAACTAGAGTTACAGAACTATCGCAACAAAGGGAAGTATGGAAGGCACCCCATCAACCTCCTCATTTTAATGTGGAGGAGGCCTGGCCTGGTGGTGCACACTTGTAATTCCAGTACTTAGGAGGCTGAGACACAAAGACCGCAACTTTGCGGCCAGCCTCGGCTACTTAGTGAGGCCCTCTGCAACTTAGTGAGACCCTGTTTCAAAATAAAGAATAAAAAAATAGGGCCGGGGGTGTAGCTTGGAGGTAGAATGCCCCTGGGTTCAATCCTCTGTACCACAAAAAATGAAATAAAAATAAAATAAAATAATAAAAGTCAAGGGGAACCGAGGTAAGCTCGAAATTGTCTGAAGAGTGACAGATCTGGGGCATGCACCTAAGCCTCTCTTTCCCTTCCAGCTCTGGGATCTTCCCAAAGCATAATTATTTCACAACACAATTCACGTTTATAAAGGCCTCTTACTATTATTCAGAGTGCAATATTTCAGGATGAGAAGACTCCGCTTTAGCTCAAGGCCAAACATCACTATATTTCTGGATTCAGACAATGGACCCTGGGAACCTGGCATGTGAAGTGAAGAAGTCCTAAAGAAAGGCAGCTCAAGCAACTGTAAATGGTGCAGCTTGACTCTGCTATGATTGTACTTGAAAAATAAAAACAGCAGTTTCAGTTTTGAAACACAGCGTATTAGGTCACAACACGATGATTAATTCCTCTACCACCAATTGCCAAATTCTAGAAATCCCCAAGTGTGATCTTTGCAGAGCAACAACAGTGGCTCAAAAGTAAGTGTTCACTGTCCTCTTTCGATGTACACAGAAGTCCAACTACACAGAAACCTATGCAGATTCATGAATTCAGCACCATGCTGCTTTACAATGGGGTAAGTGCTGAGAATTGTGTCCTTTGGTGATCTTGTATTATGCAAACATCAGAGTGCACTCACACAAACTGGATGGCTATGACATCACTAGGCATATTCTCTCTCGGGACTAGTGGCATGTATGTGGCCTGTGATTGGCTGTATCACTATACCTAATATTAGGACCTATTAATTTTCTCTAAATATTCCTTTTTGTGGCTGTTTGTGTGTCCACCCTACTCCCCCAACCAAGAAGAGATGCGGAAGCCTTTACATCATGTGGCATTGAAGGTGATCATTAGGGTGAGACAAGGTCACCACGGCGAGTCCCCACGATCCAACTGGCGCCCTTATCTAGAAGAAGCTCGTCCTCTTTGCCACATCCGAACCCAGAGAAGGCAGCCGTCTGTGAACCAAGAAGAGCGCCCTCGCCAGGACCGAATGGCTGGCACTTTGACCTTGGGCTTCCTGGCCATTGTTCAAGCCGCCTAGTCTATGGTGCTTGGTTATGGCAGCCTGTGTTGACCAAGACACTGTGCTTGTTCTTTAGTATTGTCAGTGTTTGCCAGGGACATGGCCTTCAGCTAAAGATTATGCTCGCCAGCCCTCTTTCCATTTAGTATGGCGGGTGACAAGTTTTCACCCATGGAATGAGGGGAACTGATACGTGAGACTTCCTTCAAAGGAAGAGCTGTGCCCTCCCTTTCCCACTCTATTCCTTCCCTCTGACTGGAACATGGACCCAGAAAACATGGCGGTCAGTGCATTTGACCATGGCGGTAAAGGCAACAGCCCCAAAGATGGCAGAACAGAGAGGTGGGGTGGGCTTGAGTTCCTGACCTCAACGTGACTACCACATCAACCTTGGCCTGTGTACACAAACCGATACTGAGAGAGGGAAATGAAGGTCTGGCTTGTTAAAGCCACTGTCTGTTCTGGTCTTTTTGTTAGCCTGTACTTTTATATAAGAAATATTTCATCTTAGGGACTATTTTTTTCCCCAGCGCTGGGCTTTTTGCCCCCTGGACTGACATGCTTCTCCTATTTATTTAACTGGCCTGTAAGTGTAAACCTGAGTCTACCTCCTGCATCATTCTCCCCAGTGATGTTTCAGTGTTATGACGCCATTTCCAGTTCCATTGGTCACAGGATTAGATGACAAGTCAAAATGGTACATCTAGCTAAGCAATGACAGGCATATGGAACAATGGAACAGAATCAAGAGTTCAAAAATAAACCTTTCCCTTTATGGCCGATTGATTTTTGACAAAAGATGCCTAGGAAATTCAACAGCGGGAAGAAGAGTCATTTAACAAATAGTGCTGGGACAACTGGATCACCTTATGCATTCGGGAGGCTGAGACTGGAGGATCACAGGTTTGCAGCCAGCCTCAGCTGCTTAGTGAGGCCCTCCGCAACTTAGTGAGACCCTGTTTCAAAATAAAGAATAAGAAATAGAGCTGGGATTGTAGCTCAGAGGTAGAATGCCCCTGGGTTCAATCCCTAGTACTGCAAAGAAAAAAAAAAAAAAAAAAAAAAGCAAGACAAACGGCCCAATTTAAAAATAGGCAAATACTTTTTTGGTACTGAGGATTGAATCTAGAAGTGTTCTATCTCTGAACTACAACCCTCAGCTTTATTTTATTTTTTACTTTGAAACTGAGTAGGTTTCAAACTTAGGGTCTCACTAAGTTATCACCTATTGGCCTCAAGTCTGTGATCTTCCTATCTCAGCCTAAGTACTGAGATTACAGGCATGTCGTCCCTGTGTCTGGCTTAGAGAAATGTTTTAAACAGTTACTTTACCAAAGAAAATATAAATGTGGCTAATAAGGACATAAAAATATTCTCAACATCATTAGAAAATGAAAATAAAAGTAAAAATCTCTGAAGAGCTACTGCTTGCTATATAACCACTAGAATATGTAGGCTATAATGAAAAAGACGCTATCAAGGGTTGTGAAAGTTATGGAGATATCAAAATCCTTAAACATTGCTGGGGTGGTTAATATAAAAGGTATAGCCACTTTTGAAAGGAGTCTGCAATTTTTTTTTCTTTTTTCATGTGTGTGTGTGTGTGTGTGTGTGTATGTGTGTGTGTGTATGTGTGTGTGTGTGTGTGTGTGTGTGTGTATGTGTGTAGAATCCAGGGGCATTCTACTCTGAGCTACATCCCCAACCCTGTTTTTATTTTTTATTTTGAAACAGGGTCTCACTAAGTTGCCAAGGCTGGCTGTAAACCTGTGATCCTCCTGCCTCAGCCTCCGGAGCACTGAGATTACAAGTGTGCACCACCACGCCTGGCTGGCAATTTCTTAAGAAGGCTATATAACTGGGTAATCACGCTTCTAGGCATTTGCCCAAGAGAAATGGAAATCTATCTATACAAAAAGTTGTGTGAAAATTGTTCACAGGAGCATTATTCGTAGTCGCCAAAACCCAGAAACAAGCAAAACGTCCATCAGTTGGTAAATGGATAAAGAAAATTTGAAATATTTATGCCATGGAATACTATTACATAACAAGGAACAAACTGTTCATCCACTCTATAACAGAGATGAGTCCCAAACTCACTACATCAAGTGAACACAGCCAAGTACAAGAGACTGGACATCATAGAATTGCATTTACATGAAGTGTCCAGAGAGGGCAAATGTACAGACACAGAAAGTAGATGAGGGCGGCTGGGCCTGCGATGAGGGATAAGAAAATGAGCACGAGGGAACCTTTTGGGTGATAGAAATGCTCTAAAACCAGATGCAAAGATGGCCGCACTAGCTGGGCGTGGTGGCGCACGCTTGTAATCCCAGCATTTGGGAGGCTGAGACCGGAGGATCCGGGTTCTCGGCCAGCCTCAGCTACCTAGTGAGGCACTCCGAAACTTAGTGAGACCTGGTTTCAAAAATAAAGAATAAAAAATAGGGCTGGGGGTATAGCTCAAAGGCAGAATGCCTCTGAGTTCAATCCCCAGTACTGAAAAAAATTAAAAAATTTAAAAAGATGGCTGCACAACTCTATAGATGCACCAAATATCACTGAACAGAACAGGCAGGTGCATTTCATGGCATATATATATATATATATTACACCCTTGTGAGGCTGTTTAAAAAACAATGAAGAAGAGGGGCATGGTGGTGTATACTTGTAATCCCAGCATTTAGGAGGCTGAGACAGGAGGACCCCAGGTTCATATCCAGTCTCAGCAACTTAGGGAGGCTCTCTGCAACTTAGTGAGACCCTGTTTCCAAATAAAAAATAAAATAGAAACTGGGCATGGTGGCGCAGGCTTGTAAACCCAGCATTTGGGAGGCTGAGACTGGAGGATCCGGGTTCACTGCCAGTCTCAGCTACCTAGTGAGACCCTCTGCAACTTAGTGAGACCCTGTTTCAAAAATAAAGAATAAAAAATAGGGCTGGGGGTATAGCTCGGAGGTAGAATGCCCGAGTTCAATCCCCAGTACCTCAAAGAAAAAAAAATAATTAAAAAAAATAAATAAAATAAAGAGTCTTTCCCAGTCACCCCTGCGGCATGGTGTGACTACATGATTAAGTCTGACTGCTAGAAAAGATGATCTATGCCTTTCATATGTGTACTCCTAAAGGGGGGACATCTCCTCATTCTGTCCCCAGGGCAGGGAGATGGCAGGATTCTTTGGGTTCTGGGTTAGAGGCAGCTTTGTGAGGACAGACAGGCACCCTGCTGGTCCTGGCCCTCTAGACCCCGAACTGCATGTCAGAAAGACCACCAGACTTTAGGACAATATAATTTAGAAAATGAAGAATGGAGTTCACCCCTCAACATCTGTCAACCGTACGGCATCTTAGGCAGCAACTATCTTTATGAGCCGTCTGCAGACCAGCAATAAAAATGTTCTTCTCTAATTACAGAAAAATGTATGCACCAACTTCTGTTGGTTTTCAATAATTAAGATCTGTTGTAGATAAATATGCTGGGAAATCTATCCTGGACACCAGTATGGATCTGAAGTGTACGTATCTGAAGAATGTGCCAAAAAGTTATTGACGCTGTGTAATCTGCTTCTGCCTTTTAGGAGTCAAGACCTATTTTCTGAAGTAATGAATTGCCAGCCATTTTCATTTCACACAAATACTGACATTAACACAGCCCTTAGTGAAAATGGTCTCTTTTCTGTTTGTGATAGTTATTCCAATCTAACTTGAGACAGTTGCATTGCACATAAAACCTTTTGTGCACAGCCCGTTTATAGAAAGAAGCCAGGTATTTACTTACTAGCCATCTGACCTCAAATGAACCGTGGCTGGTCATCACCCCGGAGAACCAGGAGTCGGGAGGCCCTGCCCTTATCTCTACCACAGAAGACACAGGGGTAAGTCTTGTAAAAGTTCCAGAGACTAAGGGCTGGCTAAACATACTTACCTTATCAGGAAGATTGCATCTCAAAAAAAGTTATGCTGTTCTTCAGGCAAAACAAGAGAAACTGCCTGTCTCACTTGACAGTCCACAGATACAAGCCTCTATCTCCAGAGACACAAAGTGCCTATCCTTACAGTTGGATTGTTTTATTACACAGAGCTTATAAATAAGCAAGTACAGAAGGGACCATACCGGACACCTCGACTTGGGCCCAAGGGTGCCATTTATGTCATATATAATGAATCCTAAGCCTTCTTCTCACTAGCGCTAGGCAATAATTAAACGTTGAGTACTGATACTGCTTAATCAGGATGGAAATGGAAGTAATCAGCAGCAAATGCCAAGCCAGGCACAGTGCTGCACACCTGTGATCCCAGGACTTGGGAGGCTAAGACAGGAGGATCGCAGGTTCAAGACCAACCTGAACAACTTAGGGAGGCCTTCAGCAACCTAGTAAGACCCTACTTCAAAACTAAAAAATAAAATAAAATGGGATGGGGGTATAGCTTGGAGGTAGAATGCGCTGGGTTCAATCCCCAGTGTTATATACACCAGAAAGAAAGGGGGGGGGGTGAGGCCTTTCAAAGGGCACATAGTTCAATTATTTTCAATAGTTTCTAGGTTAAAAATCTGAAAACATATAGACTGTATATGTATATACTTGAAATAATAAATTTTGCTGTTAAATGAAGAATTCGATCGTTTTCAACTATGCACCATGCCTCGTCTCTTTAAGACGTATATTCCATTTGGAAATAAACCTATCCGTTAGACAAAGCTGGCACTGTCCCAAACAGCTTTCATCGTACCCTACAGTCTCCGCCTGGTTCCACCTTGCTTTGTCATAGGCATTTTTAGATAAGCATTCTCTTTTCTGGGAACACTGAAACCTCTTGAGATCATAGACCATTTGACTCTTTCTGATATTATAACAAGGCATGATCCACTTTGGCCACTTATGAATACAGTTTCCGCTTGTGCAAGAAGAAAACACATATACTATCCTTTGGGCACGTTATCTTTGAAGTACTTTTCCAGGGCAATGGAGATCAGCGGGTCTGTCTATCTTCTCTTGCCTGGTTGCTTTTGTGAGACAAATTTGAGAGGCAATTGGCAGGGGAAAGCAGTAAAATCTACAGAACAGCACACGATCATCTGTCTCATTTGGAAACACAGCATATGGCTTGTAACTTGCCAACACCTGCAGCCATGGGTAATGCCTTTGACCAATCTTTTCTGGTTTTGATTTTACCTAAATGATGCATTCAGGAAAATACTTAAAATGCTTATCCAACACAGTTTAGACTTTGAATCCAATGTGGCCTATTTAACTCACTTGAACTACAAAGGAAAAATGAAGCTGCCAAGAAGAGGAGCTAATGTGAATCTCGGGGGCAGAAACATAGCAAGAAGGGGAAGTTTCCAAACAGAGCAAGGCTTTTTGTATTATCTGTCCCGAGTCAGCACATCACAGAAGCTCTGGGGGAAAACGGAGTATCTGGAAGAAGGTGAGTCCTGGTTCTGGGAGTGGTTTAAAAATCATTGTCTCCCCAGTCATCTCTGCCTGCTTTCTAGACCATCAGGAAGAGCACAGGTAGATACTCAGCATGAGGCATCTCACACCGCTCGGTCCTGCGTCTCTCTCCTTAGCAGCTTACAAGATCCCCAGGATCAGCAGAGGAGCTTTGACTTTTGGAGTCATAAATGATGGCTCAATCCCATAACAGGAGTATCTGGATGGGCTATTTTCAATATCTTGAAATCTAGTAAGATGGATAATATCATTACTAACTAGATATAATATGCTCAGAAAATTTGCTGCTAATTTTGTAAGTACATTGTTGGGTTATATAAGTTTTAGAGGAACACCCCCCCTCCCAATATCCTTTCTAGGTAGATGAGACCCTACTTCACAGAGACATAAATCGTAGAAAGGAGGTTTCAAAATTATCCAACTCACACAAATTTGCATTAAATTGGCTATTATATTATTCCTGTATGTAGTCCACAGAACAGTTTAAACCTCTTATTTAATTACATAAAGGGGTTTGGGGTATAGCTCAGTGATAGAGGGGTTGCCTAGTATGTATGAGGCCCTGGGTTTGATTCCTAGTCCTAAATAAATAACACAAAGGTTTGTTTTCTTAAAAAAAAAAAAAAAAAGTGGAATCCAGGCATGGTGGTGCATGCCTATAATCCCAGCTACTTGGGAGGCTGAGGCAGGAGGATCACAAGTTCCAGGCCAGCCCAGGCAACTTAGTGAGACCGTCTCTCAAGATAAAATTAATAAAGGCTGGGGCAACCCTGGGTTTAACCTCTACAC
>PVLC010040331.1:0-14088 GCA_004027655.1 Graphiurus murinus
ACACACACACACACACACACACCTGAAAACAAGTGGTTCTGCTTAACTGACTCTGCAGGAAACACTGAGGGAGGGGCGGGAGGTGACACATTGGGGGCACCCACAGCTCAGGCTAATCCAGCCCGATCCTGTTTCTGTACAGAAAGCTTGATGGGAACGTTGACTGGGTGTTGTCTGCGCCTGCTTTTCTGCAAGGCCTCCGGGATTGATGGTGTCCTTTATCGAAAAATGTGCCAGCCCTGCTTGCTACAAAGTCAGCGTGCTTCTGGATTGCGGAACTTCTCAGGGCCTTTAAAGTGCTACTTGTTGGGCACTGGGAATCTATGAGAGGCATCTCCCAAACCCCCTGGATGACAAGCCCTGTCTTCCCCAGGGCGTCTCACAGAGTGTTGGAGTGCGGGCACGCAGGGTCTGTGTGGTCTGAGCAGGACAGCTTGGAACAGAGGGGAGGAGTAAGGGGATGTCCAGAGTCCTCCCTGCTGGTCTACGATTCCTGAGCTGCGAGCTCCAGGTCCTCTTGGTCTGTGTTCCTCAAACTTTGGCCCCACTGGCAGGAGAATGCAGGCCACAGCCACCTGCTTGGAAGTGACCACAGCTGTGCCCCCTGAGGCCAAGCCGAGCCCTCCTGCCAGGGGGTGTTTGCAAGGCTGGCAACGCTCCAACAGCACCATGAGCACGAGGCCTTGCTCCTCTGCAGAAACAAGAAGCCCTCTGAGCTCGGCCCTGCGTGCCCCTCCCGCTCTGGCAGGCACAGTGTGACAGGATCCCCGGCTATCCTGGGCACTGGGTTGGGAAAGGCCAGACCTGAACAGAGTACTGACCAGTGCCAGAGAGTGGGAATAGCCTGCCCCAGCACAGCAAGCAGGAGATCCCAGAGCAGAGTGCAGGAGTGTCTTGTTGCATGTCTGCCAGTGAGAGAGCTGGAGCCAAGCAGCCTCGTTGGGGCCAAGTGGCAGCAAAGGGCCCCAAATGGCGGGAGGAGTCCCAGGCAGACGAGCAACCTTGGGATCTGAGGGATGTGCCACAGAAGGAAAAGAAGTGGGAATTCACAGGAAGGTACAAAGAATTCTAACAACAGTAACTGTGCCAGCGCACGTGGTATGCATGCAGAATGCCGGCTGCATGCAAGACTCTTTTCTCCCTTTTCTCCCCACAAAACCCCTATGAAGCAGAGGTGACCATTAGCTCGGTTCCCCCAGGAAGCTGAAGTTCCGAGAGGTTAACAAGTTGCCCGAGTCCACACAGCCAGGAAGTGGCAGGGCTGAGGATTGGGATCCAGGCTCTTACCCACTCTCTCTCTCTCAACCTCTTCCTTGTCAGAGAAAAAAAGATTCCAGCACGTGGGCCGTGAGCTGTGCTTGGAGGGATCTGCTGAATCATCTCCTCCCCCGGCCCCACCGCAGCTGCACCAGGAAAGACCCGGATGGGCCTGGCTGTGGGGCCTTCAGCCAGGCTCCGGCACCGCCCTCTCTCCCCACCACGTAGTAGGCACTCAGCAAAGAGCCGTGCGAGGAACGCGTGGCAAATGATTGATGCACACCACCTGGGAACCAGCTTTTCCCTTTAATCCATGTGAAAAGACAGAACGGAGCTCTGCAAACATTTGCATGATGATAATCCGTCCTGAAATTGAAATGTGTTCCCCCAAATTACCCACCGCGTCTGGTTTCTCAGGGCTGGGGCTCAGGCGGAGAATGCTTTTCTAGCTCTTATGAGACCCAGTTCTATCCCCAGCACTGAAAAAAAAAGAGAATTTTTTTTAAAAAAGCACTCTTATAGACTTGAGCTTCAAGATGTAATATGTCAAATTCTGACAGTAAGACTGAGGGAGCCTGTAGTGTGTTTGGGGAGATGGCAGCCAACCCTGACAACTCTCGCAGCCCGGGGAAGGAGGCCGTGATCACAGAAGTCCTGTCTCTGGGCTGGTGGGGTTCGCCTAGCGCGCCAGCCGCTCCGGCTGCTCCGACAGTCGATCATTCTTTCCACTAACCCAGGAATTGATGTAATAAATCTCAGGGCTATTGACGGTCATGCTACTCCGGATGTGGGTTTATTGACCAGGATTAAACATGTTATTCAAGATGATCTAACTCACATGTTAAGACAGGAGGCATGGACAGCACTCACCACCAAGGTCCTTCCTTCTCCCTGGAGGAGGGGCGCATGCGCCATGTTGGCTTCCGGAGCCGCCCACACTGGACGGTGACGCTCCGGTCAGCTACGGGGGCGGCCAGCCTAGGGGTCAGGAAGACGCTTGTGGAACAGGATGACCTATTCAAAAAGGAGACTTTCTCAAAATCAATGGTATCACCGACTTGGACAATGTGGCCCAGATTTGGCTTGGAGCAGACTGGCCTGGGCAGAGGGCCACTCCCCTGCCGTCGGCTGGGTGACCCGGGCAAACCCTTCAATATCTGAGATTCTCTCCTTTCCTGCAAACTAGGGCTGATAATAATAATCCTGCCCTACATCCCTCGAACAGCCAGGAGGATCAACAGCTACAGAGCAGCTAGAAGTGCTACCCAGTCTGCCGTATTAGAACCTAGTCGTATAATTTTAATAATGATAAATGAGAGGTTGAATTAACTGTGTGACCCAAGGCCCTTCCGCCATTCTCTCCCCACTGAGTTTTCTGCGTGTGCACACAGTTAATGCAAACACTGCTCTAGAGGTGGTTTTTAAAAAGAGAGAAGCGTAGCAAATTTGATTTAGGCGCCTAATCCCATTTGAAATGACTTTGGCGGTGAGTAAACTGCTTTCCTTGGTTCCTCCACATCAGCACATTTCAGCGACAAAGTGACATCTTGGGACCGACGGTCCTCCCGTCTCACTGGGTCGGCCCAGGTGTGCCCACAACGGAGGATCGCCGAGGCCGGCCCCATGCCAGGCAGCCCAGCGTCCGTCCGCAGGCACCGAGCTCTGCTCACCTGTGGGTCCCCCAGGCACCCCAGGCAGCTCTGCGTTTGACTCTAATCGGACCATCCTGAGGGGTGTTAGTGAAGGATGGAAGGCTTTGGAGGAGGGAGACCTCAGCTGAGGCAGGATTCCAAGACCAAGACGTTTACCCTCTGACCTGGAGCGGGTGCCCAGGGTGATTCCCGGAGCCGAGGTGCTACTGAGAATTGCAACATGGCTAAGATCGCGGCTCTGGGGTCAGGATGCCTGGTTTAGGGCCCGGATTGGCCACTCACTCATCAGGAGTTGTTGGTGAGTTACTGAGCCCTCGGGGCCCCTGTCCTCACCTGTATAGTGGGAGTGATGGGCTGACCACACCTGGGGCTGTCCCCAGGATGGGAGCATCCATCCTCCATTGTCCTGTACGGCCCAGAAAACTCAATGCAACAGAGAGGGAGTGCTGCACACACACACACACACACACACTCACACACATTCATAGGTCCAATACACAAAAGACACACAGACACACAAAAATACACAGACATACTGCAACTCAGGATCAGACACACAAGCCCTGATACACACATTGTCATACACCCAGGCACAAATGCAGACACTCGTAGGCTTGGATACACAAACACACAGACACACAGACGCACAGAGATGCATGTAGACATAGACCCACACCGATACGCCACACACAGACTCCCACACCCTCGAGCCACGCAGGGCTCAGACACACCAGCTGGATGTGCCCTCAGAGCCACTCCTCTGACCCAAGGCCACCGTTCCCAGGGACGCGTGCTCCCTCCCTGACCCCCACGCCATCTCAGTCACCCCCCAAGGTGAGCTCCAGGGTGAGGTAAGGTGAGGCGTTCACACTTCACCGACTTGAAAACAAAAATGAAGCCAAGTGTCTCATGCGCCACGGACCCTTCCCGCCTGCCCTGAGCTGCTCTTCCCCTGGAAAGATCCCCAAAGCCCTGTGGCTGGTCCTTGCATGCGACTGGCCATCAGAGGCCCCAAGGCCCGGCAGCTGTCTGCTCCCAGCCCTGGGAACCACAGAATGGCGGCAGGAGCAAAGGTCACCCTTGATGCCACTCAGCAGGCCCCTGCCAGTCAGGCCACAGCCCGCCTCCCCAGGCTCCCAGTCAGTGGTCAGTGGTCAGCAGGGGCCATCCCACAGTGGAGGTTAGGAGCCCGGTGGGCAACCCGGGCCTTGGCAAGCATCAGAAACACCCAGGGTCATTATAGTACAGGCGGCCTGAGGGTCTACACTGCACTGAGGCCCGGAGCAAGGCTGGGCTGCCGACCACACGTCAACAAGAGTTACTACAAACTATAAAGGGAGGTGCACAGCTGCTTGAAGAGGGGCTGGGCGTGCACCCATTAGACATGATGGTTGAGGAGGGACGCAGACACTTGTCACCTCTGAGCTCCCCCATTCCTCCCCCGGATACATCAATCTGAGAGGCCCAAAGGGAGCTGGGACCTAGGGGTGCCTCCCACTCCTGCTTCCCTGCAACTAACTGGTCATCGAGTTCCGAGTTCATCTGTTCCATTAGGGACTCCTGTGCAACACACACCTCAAAACTCTGTGATGGAAACCAGCATTCTGTGATGTCACGGGTTGGGTGCTGTCGGCCAGGAATCCAGGCAGGGCCCAGCAGGGACCATGTGCCTCCACTCCCCAGTCTGGGGCCTCGGCGGGGGAGATGAAAGGACCAGGGCATCTTGACTCAGCTGTCTGAGTCGGTGCCGTCAGGGGTCTCGGGGGTCTGTCAGATGGAGCACAGCGCATACACAAGGCCTCGTCATGCGGCCTGGGCTTCCTCCCAACATGGCGGACACAGCACTGGCAGGTTTCTCCAATGGACGTTCAGGACTCCAAAGGTGAGCATCCCAAGAGAACCAGGAACTAGCCTAAGAAAACTCCTACTCGTGCTTCAAAACCCAGCTTCAATGTCACATCCTTTGTGACACCATCCCCAATTCATATACGATTAAAATACAGATGCAGGCCAATGGTTCTCAATCTGTACACACACTGGAGTCACCTGAGGGCCTCAAAGTAATTTGATAACTGGGTACTGCCACAAGAATTCCGACTCAATCAATCGGGTGCCACCTGGGTTTCCCTCCCAGGAGATTCTAGTGTGCAGAGGAAGTTAAGGACTACAGATAGAGACCAATGGCTCACAGTGTGGCTGCAGAGGAAGGTCACCTGGGGATTTTTCAAAGCACACCTTTTCCCCGGGGGCTCCGCTCCAGGCTCTGGAGGCAGAATCTGTAGGGGCCAGGCCCAGATGAAGGTGTGGATAGCTTATAAAATCTCCACTGTGCAGCCAGGGTGGAGAAACACTGGAGTAGACCCTCCCTCCCTCACGCCCACTCACAACACACAGGCCTGACTAGAGGCCTTAATCCAATATTCGATTTATAGATGGCCTCTATCCCAGAGTGAACAAGGTCACAAATCTGGGGGTCTTGCAGAACACATCCCAATCCACTTCCCAATTCTAAAAGCATTCAACGAATGCAAAAGATGAATGATTTAAAGATCAATTTTCATGCACATACTAGATGCTCAGTAAATAGCCATCAAATGAATTAATAAGTCAGTCGAGCCCCTACATCACCTACAGCTCTAGTTCTGAGCTGCCCAGAACGCTCCCCCCCACACCCCCAAGAAGACTGTGAGTTCCCTGAGGACAGGCCGGGGGGACCCAGGGGCATTTGATGAATGAAACGGTGAATCAATGCACAAAGCAAAGCCACTCTGCAAGCTCACGGCTAGCTCTGAATTTTCTGTGTGCAGTGGATTGCTGGGTGAGCAGGAAAATGCCACTATGTCATTTTTGTTCAAAGGATGGCAATGCTACAATTTAATTATGTGACTTATTAATCAGCTTGTCCAGACTATTGTACATTTGGGAAGCCTGGGGAGATGCTTTTTTGGAAGCTTTTCAACAGCAGTGACCCAGAGCCCCACGGCCAGCCGCCGGCCACTCATAAACTGGTCCATGTGCTGCTGTGGCTTAGCCTTCCCCGAGCAGCCCTCGCCGGGGACGTGGCTTCTGCTCTGTGACCCGCAGAGAGTGGAGGTAGGGCCGGGGCCTGTGCATCATCCCCGGCTCCTGCTCCCAGCTCGCTTGACCTCTTGAGCACAAGAGCACTCCTTCCCCAGACCCCCCCAGCATGGAGCTGCCGCCCCAGGATGAAGAGCTGGGCTGGTATTGGGGGCCCTGTGGCACACAGGGGAAATGTCCTGTGCTTGCATGAGGTGGAATACCCCGTCCTGCCAGGCTCTGTGCACACACAGAAGCTTTGAGGGCACACTCAGCCACAGGGAGATGGGGCCCCAACCCTCTGTAAGGTGAGAGCCTCAGCCCTGCTGAAGGGCGGAGCCCCCGTGGAATGCAGCGTCTACCTTGGAGCTCACTCCAGCTCTGCCGTGGCTGCCTGGGAAGGAAGCTTGCTAAGGCTTTCACACCTTGACAGCCAGGTACCCCACCCCGATGAACAGAGCTTTCCTGGACAACTCGGGGTCATCTTGGATAATGGTCACCACCTCAAGATGAGAGACATGCTCCAGGACTCGCGCTAGGGAGCCCCCAAACAACTTGTGTCCACGTTTTTGTAATGTTTCTGGCACCCGTGGTCCTGCTGATGGGGCATAGGATCTTTCTAAAAAATAACCCGTCCCGGTGTCTTTGGAACTTTAAAAATGGGCAGAACATTCCCTGCAATAAGATGTCTAAAAAGCCGTGGTCCTAAGGAAGCGGTGCAGATGTTACCTCAATGTTCACGACAGCAAAGGGCAGAGGATGGTTTCCATGGCAGACAGCATGGCTGGGGAAAGACCTCACGCCCACGCCAGAGAGCTTGGCCTTTTCCTAGACAATGGCCCTGAGTCACGCCCTCGTTTCAAATATGTGTTTTTATTTTTTATTTTTATTTTTATTTTTTGGTGGTACTGGGGATTGAACTCAGGGGCGTTCTACCTTCGAGCTATACCCCCAGCCCTATTTTTTATTCTTTATTTTGAAACCGGGTCTCACTAAGTTTCGGAATGCCTCACTAGGTAGCTGAGGCTCGCCGCAAACCCAGATCCTCCGGTCTCAGCTCAAATATGTATTTTTAAAATGCTAAGATAAAACACAAACTCTAAACTCAGCGAGTAGTGGGACTATGGTCATTTAAATCTGCTTCTGAAGGTACCAAGTTCTGTGTGCATGTATGTCATTGTCAACATGACTTACATTATAATGTGAGACCATAATGCACCAAAAAAAGCACATAAAATAAAATAAATATATAAATAAATAAATAAATTTTCTTCCTTACACTTGTCTGTGTTTTCCAAACCTTCTATAAGTATGTGAGTCTTTTGTAGCCAGAGGAAAAGCCTACCATCTTGCCTCGAGGGCCAGCCTCCTTGACACTAAAGCCCCCTCGCCTCCCAGCACGAGGGGTCAGAAGCCTGGGGCCTGCCCTCCTCCCCCCCAGGGCTCTTTCAGTTGTCCCCTGCACCCAGCCCAATCCGCCAGGGAGTCAGGGTGGCTTCTGGCAAGGGTCGCCACTGCCTGGCCCCAGAAGCAGCTGGCTGGCCTGTTGATGAAGCTTCTCTGGTTTCCCATCCAGATTCCCACCCTGCAATCCTGGCCTCTGCCCAGCCTGGTGGAAACACATATTCAAGAGTCACCGGGGTACAGAGTTAGGGAGACAAGCAGGCCCCACACCATTGTCCCGGAAAAGAAGCTGAGGCCACCCAGAGTCGTGCCATTCCTGGCCACGGCCCAGTGACCCCGGTAGACCTGAGTCACAGCGTGTCTGAGCACCCTCACAGGGCCAGTCAGAGAGGGTACTGGACACAGAGGCCACCCTCAGGTTCAAGGAGAGCTCCCCAGGCCTGCATCCCACTCTGCATGCTGGTAAGAAGGACTGGTCCACCACGACAATGGCCCCGGTGGCCTTCTAGGTGGTTGGAGAAAGTCCCAGAGATTCTGTCAGACACCCCCACACCGCCCTCCTGTGTTGGGAGCTGAGGTGCGGGAGCCGAACACACTTGGGTTCAGATACTCGGGGGTGCGTGCCTCCTCCTCTCTGCTGGAGGAGTTCTGGGGAATGGCCAGCCCGCTGGATTGGACCCAGGGACTGCCCCCAGGTGAGCAGCTCAGGCAGCGTGGGCAACCCGTTCTTTACCAAGGGCATGCTCTGCCCAGGCAGGTGAGCATCGCAGCCCCAGCGTGGAATCCCAATGTGACAGCCATGGGCTATGGGACCAGCCCCTCTCCCCCTGGGCAAGAGCTGTGGCAGGAGCACGGGCCACAGATCGCCATCACCATCATCACCACCACCATCACCATAACCACCATCATCACCATCACTGATCCTGCTCCAACACACCCTCAGAGCCCAGCATTCCACCCTTGGTTTGTCTCAGAATAGCTCTGGGACCTGCTCCATCTCCAGTTCCTTTGCCAGACTGTTGTCACGACTGTGGTGTCCTTTATCCAAAATGAAAATGTGGGCAATCTGGGAGTCCAAAGCAGGAGGATTTGCAAGTAAGAGACCAAGCTGAGCACCATAGTGAGATCCTGTCTTAAAATAAAAGTAGAAATGGCCAGGGTGTAGCTCAGTGGTAGCGCACCCCTAGGCTTGATCCCCAGTACCACAAAAAAATGAAATGTGGTACCCTTGTTCAAAAAGCAGGGAAAAGATGCCATTAAAGTGACTAAAGTACAAAGCTTCCTCATTTCCTCCACAGTCTCTCTCATCTTGTTGTGGTGTGTTTTTTAATTTGCTATTTTATGCCATTTTAAGTAAAGAAAATTAAAATATGTAATTACTGGCAGGAATTTTACCATTCATCATTATATTACACCATGCAGTTTTAAATGCAAATAGAATATTTTGCTCATGTGTGGAATCATCAGAATTACATGGCTCATATTTTATAGTTTGTACATGCGCGTATATTTGTGTCCTTCCGACAACAGTAGAGATACTGCACAAAAGCGACTCGACTATTTTCCATTTCTGTTTCGCGCCTCGGTAGAATCATGCTACCAGCTCTGGGCCCTCGAGCACTGCTGAGTGAGGGAGGACCAGAAAGCAAGAGTGAGGTTGACTCTTGTCCTTTTCTTCTGTGCCCTCGTTTTCAGTTCAGTGGTGACCAACCCAGGGAAGCAAAGCGAGTGAAAAGAGCAGGGAAGGGCTCCCTCTCTACCGTGTTTCCTCAAAGGTTACTGCTTGTCTGCATTCAAAGCCAGTTCTGGTTTGAGTGGCAAGTGTGGCTTCTCGGGGCAGCCAGCACCCACCCACTCAGTTATAGATGGAGCATGGGTCCTTGTCCTGTCTTTGAGTGTCACCGAGCTCCCACACACCATGGGTCCACCAGAATTCTGTGCTGACAGGGCAACGGGAAGATGATGTGCAAATAAAGCAGCAAGCAACAATGCGCGTGGATATTACATGCCTGCTCCGTGGCCCCATCAGGCTTCACTTATAAAACATGGGTTCACAATCAGGATGGCAATCATCGAGAAGTCAAACAACAATTGCTGGCGAGGACGTGGGGAAATAGGAACTCTTCTACCCTGTTGGTGGGATTGCCTACGAGTGCAGCCACTCTGGAGATCAGTGTGGAGATTCCTGGGAATGGATCCACCATAGGATCCAGTTGTAATACTCCTGAGTATCTTTCCAAAAGGAATGAAAGCAGAATATTAGAGTAATACATGCACATCCATATTTACAGCAGCACAATTCATAATAGCTGAATTATGGAACCAACCTAGGTGTCCATCAGCAGATGAATGGATTACAAAATTATGGGATATATACACAATGGAATTTTACTCGACAATAAAGAACAAAATGATATCATTTTCAGGAAAATGGATGGACCTGGAGAATATTATGCTAAGCGAGATTAGCTAGTCACAAAAAGCAAAGGGTTGTATGTTTTCTCTCATATGTGGAAGCCAGGGATTCATTGGGATACAAGAGGGACTTTAGGTAATGGAGAAGAAACCTCGGTGGAGCCAGGGAGGTGGTCTAGGGGAGGAAAGGGAGAATTAATGAAGGGAACAATTCCATTGACATTTGTGAGAATGCCAATGCCCATCTCAATATCCTGGATGGAAAAGGGGGAGTGGGGAGGGAGCTGGGGGAAAGTTGACTAAGTGATGTGGGCATGTATGTCGCCATGCATTATGATGTGAGATTACAATGCACCAATAAAAGTATTAAAAAAAAAAAAAAACAAGTTAAAATTTCAAGCTGGTGGCCAAAGAGTACTAAACCAAGAGGGGATCCTTCTGACCACTGTGATTGCACAGAAAGCAGGCCCATGAAGTCGGCCCTGCCTCCCCTGGGAAATGGCCATGACATGCTTCCAGCTCACCTGGGCAGCAAGAGCACCACATGCAAGCCAGGTAGCGAAAACGCTTTGCAAACTGTCTTGCTCCTCCAAGCCTGAAGAGCAAGCGAGCAGGCTGCAAAGCGAGCTCAAAAAGCAGGCTTCGCCAGCAGGACACTGGACAGCAGTGAGCTGATTGCGATTCCTGATGAGCTTGAATGACACAAAATCCATTTTACTTGCAAAGTCGGAGCTGTGCTTAGTAATCCAGCAAGCTCAGCATCAAAACATATTTCTCTGAGAAGCCGTTAAGATGCAAAACGGACGATCGCTGTTTGCAGTCAAACTCCATTCTCGCTCAGCAGGTCAGAGCTGCCTCCCTCATCCTGCTCAGAACCTCTGCCAACAGAAGGTGGTGCGTTGTCTGTGCTGGGCCCCAGCTGTCCCTTCTGAAGCCTTTAGAACTGGCAGTCGACAATGGGTGTCTTTGGATGTGACTTTTCTTCTAGCTGTTCTTTCGCTGGTCCCTCTTTCCTCCAAAGCAGATCCAACCCCAGGACTCAGCGGGGGTGTGAGGTTGCCAGCAGAGCCCTTCTCCTGGCTGGTGAACACATTGGAAATCAGCACACATTCCGGTTTCAGAAAGAAATTACCCATCCTCCTCTTGGCCAGGAAGCAGATAGCCCCATGACACAAGTGATGGGTGAGAGCTGTACAGTGCAGGGTGTCCAGGCTGTTCCAAGGCTCTGACTAGCTCAACAAGCACTGAGATCCAGGACACGGCTCTCCACCCACAGCTCCACCCAGGGCCCCACCCATGGCCCACGGGAACCTGGGCCTATCACTGATGCTGAAGAAGCCACTAGGCCCCGGGTAAGCTTCCATGACTGCAAGCAAGCACCCACCACCCGCATGAACACCTCCCCTTCTGCAGTGCTGTGATCCTCACAGCCACCGTGACACATGAGTACCATGATCCTGCTGAACGTCGCCACACCTGAGGCTTAGAAAGTTAAGTGACAAGCCAGGCGTGGTGGTGCACACTTGTAATCCCAGTACTTGGGAGGCTGAGACCGCAGGATCTGGGTTTGCAGCCACCCTCAGCTACTTAGTGAGGCCCTCCACAACTTAGTGAGACCCTGTTGCAAAATAAAGAATGAAAAATAGGGCTGGGGATGTAGCTCAAAGGTAGAATGCCCCTGGGTTCAATCCCCAGTACCATAAAAAAAAGAAAAAAAATTAAGTGACAAAAGCCCTTATTGCCCCAGCTCTTCACAGGACAAAACTGAGACTTGGAGAGGTTAAGCAACTTGTTCAAGGTCACCTGGCAGAACCGAGGGTCACACCCAAGTCTGGGTAACACCTGAGTGCACACCCCAACTCCAGGCACAGTGTTGGGAACAAGCACGCTCACGCTCGTGGTAACAGGATGTCCTAACCTTGCCTGCAGGACAATGCGGATGGCTGCCCTCACAGGGGGATCTCATGGGAGGGGTCAGGTAGGGAAGGGTGAGGGGTTCCAGCCTGCTACCTCCATCCAGGGCTTTTCAGTGAGATGGATGGATGGATGGGTGGATGGATGGATGGATGGATGGATGGATGGATGGATGGGTGGATGGATGGATGGGTGGATGGGTGGATACTCCATACCCTGGACTCTGCTCCCTCTGCTCTGTCCCTGCTGTGTTCTCAGCTTCCTGGGCTGTCACACTGATGCACAGGCCTGCATGTTTGTGCTCTAGCTATAAAGATCTGTACGCCAAGCCTCACCTCCAAGAGGCATGTCCACCTCGGCCCTGCCCAGCCTACACACACACACACACACACACACACACACACACATACACACACACTTCTGGGATGGCCCCTCCACCAAGGTTCCTCCTTCCTCTCCCTTCAGTCCATAAGTCTTGTCCATTCCTCTATGCCAGCGTCTCTTGAGCACCCCTTTCTCTCCCAACAATGTACCCCGTCTTTAGAACTGTGAGGGTCCTAATTCCAGCTCAGGTTTCGTGCCCCGGGTCCCCATCTGATGGTGCTGTGCCCTCCCTATGTCAGAGGGTGGTGAGCACACTATGAAGCAGAAATTTACTTGAAATTGGTGACAGTACACTTACTGCATCCAAATTGGCTATGATATTTTACCAATTTAAGTAAAAGTGGTAGCTGCCAACTTTTACAAATTTTATACATATGTATGCGCAAAAAAAAAAAAAAAATGTGATAAAGCTAAGTCCTTAACATGGACTTTCAGTTTTTGAAGCCTTAAAAGAATTCCATTAATTGTAAACCAAATTTGCAAATAGAAGACATTGGAATTTACCCCTCCCCCCAAATAAGAAGAAACTCAATACATTGAACAATCGACCTCAATATTGAAATTCTATAAGGGTATTTCAGAATATCTTGACTTGAGACAAGATTCTTTTGATAGATATCTCTTCTATTTTTTTTATTATAAAGAGTGTCTGTTTTCCAGAAGGGTGTGAAACTTAGACAGCCTGTAATTTTGCAACATCTTAGTTTGATGAAATATTTCCCCCAAAATAAAGATGATTTATTAGGCGAATTTTGTCTTGTAAAAATATTTATTGAAGAAAGTTCATAACATAGCAGAGTCAATCACTAAACTGAACTTGAGAAGGAGGGAGAGGGAGGAAGTGGGGCAGGAATTGGGGAAGGGTTAAATGAGAAATGTGTGCATGTACCTAACAAAGATGTACAATTACAGTGCACCAATTAAAAAATAAAATAAAATAAATAAATAAAAATAAAAGAAGTCAAAGGGAAAAAAATAATTTACTGTTAGAATACCTAAGAATTTAAGGAGGAATTTCTATAACTTCTGTATCTAGAGATTAGTGTTCTTGCTTTAAATATGAAATGGAATTTTATTTGTTGAAACACTGGAATGTCGCAGATTCTAACAGCAACTTTTGATATTTCTTTTCTTTTGTAGACTTATCACCATACGTATTAAATATTATCTATCTTTCAGGTTAAAAAAAGAAAAGAAAAGAAAGATATTCTGAAAGTAGGCAAAAAGACAGTTCCTTGGAAGCTTTTTAAACTGATAGATTTTCAGTGTGTGTGTGTGTGTGTGTGTGTGTGACCTCGGGGCTACACCCCTAGACCTATTTTATATTTTTTACTTGGAAACAGGATCTCACTAAGTTGCAGAGAGTCTCACTAAGTTGCTGAGGCTGTCTTCGAACCTGTGATCCTCCTGTCTCAGCCCCCCAAGTACTGGGAATACAAGCGTGCCCACCACGCCCAGCTTGCTTTTCACATTTTAACTCCAGCAAGTTTTTATTGAAAATGCCCTCCACTTGCCCTCAGCCGTCTAGATGCCTCAACATTAGTAGAAAGAATATTTTCCCAATTAAAAATATTGTGATCTCCAGTGAAAAACAGCCTGAGGGTGTCAATAATTTCAAATTTACTAACCACAAAATGCTTCTTTGAAGAAGATTATGGAAAGTTCATTTTAAGAAATAATAAAAGATGGCATCCTATTGGGAAAAAACTAATATTGACACCATATTAGAGTAGACGTGGCTAAAAAACCGATTGCGGTAATGACCTTTCTGTTTTGTTATCTCCAGGTAATCAATATGGAAGAGTGCATTTAAATTTTACTTTATTGTAAATGAGTATGTGTTACTTTTGCTTTAGAAAGAATTTTAGTGTGGAAAAAAGGTTTGGGGATTTGTTTGTTTGGTGCTAGGGATTGAACCCAGGAACATTCCACCTCCAAGCTACATCCCCAGCCCTTTCTATTTTTTAATTTTGAAACAGGATCTCACTAAGTTGCTAAGGATCTC
>PVLC010040332.1:0-13899 GCA_004027655.1 Graphiurus murinus
AAAAAAAAAAAAAAAAAAAAAAAAAAAAAAAAAAATGGGCAAAGGATCTAAATAGACACTTCACAAAAGAAGAAATACAAATGGCCAATAAATGTATGAGGAAATGTTCCACATCACTGGCAATCAGGGAGATGCAAATCAAAATTACCTTGATATTTCACCTAACTCCAATCAGAATGGCAATCATAAAAAACAGGAACAACAACACCTGCTGGCGAGGGTGTGGAGAAGTGGGAACCCTAATACATTGTTGGTGGGATTGCAAACTTGTGCGACCACTTTGGAAAACAGTATGGAGGATCCTCAGATGAATGGGAGTGAACCTACCATATGACCCAGCAATACCAGTACTGGGTATATACCCAAAAGAATGGAAACCAAACTATCAGACCGACGCATGTGTATCTATGTTTATAGCTGGACAATTCACAATAGCCAAACTATGGAAGCAGCCAAGGTGTCCATCGACAGATGAATGGATTACAAAACTATGGGATATGTACACAATGGAATTTTACTCAGCCATAAAGAAGAACAAAATCATGTTATTTTCAGGGAAATGGATGCAACTGGAAAACATTGTTAAGTGAGATTAGCCAATCACAAAGAGTAAAGAAGTATATGTTCTCCCTAATATGCGGATGCTAGAGAGAAGATGGGGCATAGGAGGGTCTCCAGATGAAAAAGGAGAGACCCTCAATAAGCAAAGAAGTTGATTTAACCGAAGGGGATGGATGTGGGGGGGGCACCCTAATGCATAAGACGTACTTACACAATTATATCAAGGTCACTCACTAAACTGAATTTGAGAGGGAGGGAGGGCGAGGGAGCGGGATAGGAATTGGGGAAGGGGTCAAATGAGAAATGTGTGCTAATATGTCGTTATCAATTTGTACCTAACAAAGATGTGTGCTTACAACGCATGAATTATTACAATAAAAAATAAAGTGTTGCCAAGGTGTTAAAAAAAAAAAGAATCATCTCTGGGGAAAATTCCCCAGGAATTTCCTGGGGAAAACTCTGGTTTTTCCCAGGTAGGGGCCTCTTGGCTGGAATCAGTGTGGAGAAGCTGGAGGCAGTTGACATTTGGAACACCTTGTCCTCAGCCTGCAGCTGAATCCACTGTGATGGAAGTCAGGATCCAGAGAGTTGGTTTCATCCTCCTCATCTGTCTGGTTTCTTAGGAGTGATTTTGTTGTTGAACGTGGGGGCCTCTGCCCCCCTCCCTCTGGAGTGACTCTGTTGGCTTCAGGTGCCAGCACGCAGCAGCAGCATGTGCAGAGGATGCCGGTGAAAATCCTCCTGGTGACCTTCCTGTAGTCACAGGCACTGGAGGCAGGCTCCCAGTGGGGTTGCAGGGAACAGGGGGAGGCCTTTTCTGTTGTTCCCTGGGAGGACCAGCTTCCCTCTGCCTCCCCCATGCTGCTGCTCTTGCTGGCCTGGGGGCGGGGGGGCGGGGCTCGGGGCCATGCTGGGGCTCTGCCCTGGGAGGAGGGGTCTTCTTCCTCCAGCAACTCAGGGGAATGGCAGGCAGGTGTCCCTTCTGCTGCCCTTCTGCCAGCATGGTGTGTCCTCTTTGGCTGGTGGACACCAACAGGCGGGCGCGAAGGTGGGGCCAGCTGGCTCTCCTCGGTGGCAGAGGGAAGGGTTGAAGGATCTGCTGGGGATGAGGGCGGCTCCACAACCTGCCGCTCGCTCGGGCTCTGCCCCGCCGCTCACTTGGCATTGGTTCAACAGGTACATTGCCATGGTATTGCCAAGCATTCTGTTCACCACTGACAACCAGGTCTGGTGTGGGTCGTAACCCAGGTGACGCATCATATTCAGTAAAGCGGGTTTGGGCGTTTGGAGAATAGCTGAGTAGGAGGAGGTGAATGCTCCTTACCCTGTCTCAGCTGTAGGTGTGCCAGGATTTCTGCCGCCCTGGGCCTCTCAGGGCCGGGTCTGCAGTCAGTAAGCAGTTGATGAGGCTTCCTGCCTGGGAGGAAATGTGAGGGGGCACCGAGTACTTTCCCATCAGCGCCTGCTCCCTCAGCTGATCCAAGGAGGTGGCATTGAACGGGAGGTGGCCCGGGAGCATACAGTAGAGGATGACACCCACGCCTCAGATGTCTACCTCAGGACCATATCCTTCGCCCTAGTAGATCTCTGGGTCCCAGTTGCGGGGAGTGCCACAGTGATCAGCTTCTGCCCAGTGGTGAAGCAGCAGCTCAGCCCAAAGTCAATGACTGTGACGTTTCCTTCCAAGTCCAGGAGGATGTTCTCCGGCTTCAGGTCCCTAAGAAGGATGCCCTTCTCATGGTAGTAGTGTACCGTGCGCACAACCTGTCTGAACACCCCCTGGGCCTCCTCCTCATCCCAGGCAACTGCCAAATACGTCACAGCAGCAGTCCCCTTCTCACATGCTCCATCATCAGATAGATGTAGTCAGCCGTGTCTATGCTCTCAAACAGCTGGACCACGTTTAGTGCTCTATTGTCCTCATGATGTCCATTTCCGATCGAAGGAACAGGTTGTCACTAAATGTAGGTAAGACCTTCACAGCCACCTTGGTCCTGGTGACCATATGGCAGGCCAGTTTGACCCGGGCAAAACTGCCCTTGCCAATGTCCCTCAGGACCATATAATTGTCCATGAGGCTATCTTAACAGGGAGAGCTGGTGGTGAGGCCTGGCCTGGCTTCTCTACTCTCTCTCCTAGCACTGTCCATTGAAAGACCCATAGCAACAAAAAATGCTAACTAAAAAATCAAAACAACAAACAAAAGTACAGCAAAATAGCAAACCCAAACAAACACACATGAAACAACAAAGCCAAAAGCCCAAACCAACAAATCAGATCCAAAGCCACCAAACTGCCAAACTGCTATCTTGAAGTCTGACAGGTCACCACCAAGAGCTCCCTGTACTAATAGACAAAAGCCCAGCAGCGGTGAGGGCCTTACATAGCCCATCCTGGAGCCTCCCTCACAATGGCTCCTTGTGAGGTCACACAGTTGGGTCACAGCTGGGTGTGGCCTACTGAGACCATCTCATTTTGGGACCTCCAGGACTTTTACACTTTAATAAGAAGAATAAGAACTCTAGAAGCTTTTTAGCTTCAGTGAGTTGTCGAGGTTGATGCTTACTTGTTTAGAAATTAAAATTTGTAGGATGCTTCAATGTTTTTTTTAAATTTCTAGTCAAAAAATATAATAGTTCTTTTTTTTTTTTTTTTTACTTTTAGAGACATCATATCTACACTCAAGGTACTCAACTTCTTTTTCTTTCAACTTGAAATGATTGATGTTGAAAGAATGGTAGCACGTCACTCACATCATGACACCAAAACACTCTGTTCCCTAAGACACCATAGGACACGTTATTAGCATCTATGGGACTGAGAGAAAGGGAGTGCTAGTCTTGATCGTCCTGTAAGGTCCTCATCACATTTCTTTTATTTAATTATTTTAAACTATTATTGGTGCATTGTAATTATACTTCATAGTGAGGTTCAAAGTGATACACTCAGCGCTTGGTGTATTTCCTTCAGCATCCCTTCCTGTTCCCCTCTCCTCCATTTCCTTCCTGAGGAAATATTTTTTAAAATAACTGAAATGGGAGCAAAGTTGAGGGTAAAGGAGAGTGTTCATCACAGACAATGGCATCTACTTGATAGCAAAATGGAGAAATGGACTCAGTGTTGCTTCTGGGAACAATCCTCCACTGTACTCCGCTGAATGAGCCTGTTGAGGAAGCCACTATCAATGCCACCAGTAAGCACCAGCTGTCATAGACTCTGGCCTTTCTGATTGTCGTTGTGGCCAGCGCTGAGGCTTTCCAAAAAACAATGGTCATGAATAGGATGGATCCAGGTTCCAGGACAGCTTCTCTAATTTATCAAGACCCTCAGCAAGCAACTAAGCAAGACCCGATTTCAAAATAAAATTGAAGATTCAAAATAAAATCTAGCTTGAAGGTAGAATGTCTCTGGGTTCAACATCCTAATACCAAAATAATGAGAGAGAGAGATAAAATGAAACCCAGTCTCTTCTTTCTCAGGCTGACTTGGATTTTTTTTTAGGCTATTAGAAGGTAAATTAGTAAATGATTTAAAAAATCCCATCATTTTGTAATTCTCGGTAGTAGCTCATGCCTAATTTCCATCATAAACTGTCTACCTGGAGCTTTGGAAAATGAGCCTGTGAGGAAGAGATTATTTATTGATGTGAACACTAGAAATCGTTCCTTGCCATTGTTCTTCAAGGAGTCTTGATTGCTCTGGCAGAGAAAGAGATGTATTAAAATGACCTGGGGAGCACACAGGACTTTAACCCCCGATGGCCAGTCAGGCATCCTGGCAGACAAGGCGTGGGAGGAGAAGGATGCTTCAGCAGAAGGAACCCGACCCAAGGGCAAGAAAATGAACGAGAATCTCTCTTGGAATCAACCAAGGTCCCTGACATCAACAAACAACACTCAGTTGCCTCCTACTCTTTCCAAAAAACTAATCTAGTTTTTCTTAAGCTTTGATGAAAAAGTTGTCTTCCCAGAGGCGCTGCATGACTGATGAGCAAGCCTCATCCTTTAAACCTGAAGCTCTCCCCCAGACAAAATAGTGCCTGGGGTTTGAGCATCCCCTCCCCCTGGCCTAGGTGATCCATGGCTAGTTGGCCCACCTGGGGGCTGTTCCACAGGCCTGGACAGGGTCTTGTATCTGAGCTGTGCTCAAAGCAGTTGCTGAACTGAACTCAAAGAAGTTCCCCCATTATCTTAATCTGTTTTCTGTTGCCATGACAAAACACTCTAGACTAGGTAATTTATAAAGAATAGAAGTTTATTTGCCTTGTAGTTCTGGATGCTGGAGAATCCAATATCAAGGTACTAGCATCTTGTGAGGGCCCTCTTGCTACATTCTAACATGGCAGAGGGCATCACATAACAAGCAGGGCAAGCATGCTGGAAAGAAAGGGACCTTGAATCAATCAGACCCTTATGACCCAATCTCCTCCCAAAAGTGTCACTTCCAAAGACCATTACCATATGAATTTAGGAATTAAATTTCCAACACAGGGCATAGTGGTGCACACCTGTAATCCCAAATACTTGGGAGTCTGAGGCAGGAAGATCACAAGCTCAAGGCCAGTGTCAGCAACTTAGCAAGACTCTCAGAAACCTAGTGAGACCCTGTTTCAAAATAAAAAGTAAAAAGGTGAAGGGGGTAGGGAGGACACCCTAATGAACATGATGTACTTTCTATGAACACATCTAAGTCAATCACTAAACTGACCTTGAGAAGGAGGGAGGAGGAGGGAGTGGGGCGGGAATTGGGGAAGGATTAAATGAGAATTATGTGCATGGATGGCTTTACCTATACTAGCTTGTACCTAACAAAGATATGTAATTACAATGCACCAAATAAGGGAAAGATGAAAAAATAAATAAATAAATAAACTGTATGCAAGATTTTAAAATTAAAAAAAAAAAGGTAATCTTTGCAGAAAAAAATAAAAAATAAAAAGAGGCTGGGAGTGTAGCTTGGAGGTAGAATACCCCTGGGTTCAATTCCCAGTACCTCCCCTCCAAAAAAATCCAACACGTGAGATTTGGTACACACTCAAGCCATAGCTCCCATTTTCCCTCTAAAATAACTAAAGATCCTTAAGTGCAAACACAAGCCTCTGGACTTCCAGACTCCTCATGTGGTGCTTCTCCAAAACCCTGCTACTCAAAGCATGGCCCTCTGACTCTTTGCTTCCCTTGGGCTTTCATTAGACCTATGGAATCCAGGTCTCCCCTCAGACCTCGAAAGTCAGAATCTGAATTCTAACAAGAGTCCCAAGTAGTCTGCGCATGCTTAAAGCGTGAGAAGTACTACTGCAGGAAGCCTGTCCATAACCTGTTGGTCATCAGTCAGTGGCCCCTTTGCATGAGTTCACTTTATTATTAAGTCCATGGTTCCCCACATTATGTCAAGGGTGCATACTGGCAACAAGGGCTGTAACTGTTGATCTTGACCTTGATCACCTGACAGAGGTCATGTTTGTCAGGTTTCTGCAGGGTAAACTCACTCTCCCCCACCCCCACCCTTTTGAAAACTGAACTCTGGAAGGAAGTGGCTGGCAGTCCACATTTGAGGAGTAGGGAGTTATACTCCACCTCCCCTAGGGCAGAGAAGATAAATAAGTCATTCAGAATGATACTGCTACTCCCTCTCCCCTCGTTTATTCACTCAACCCAGGGATATCTATTTTATACTTTTGATTATACATTTATTTTGTTGTTCACATTGGTGGCTTTTTCTGTTGGCTCCTGTGGACCCTTGGCATACTTCCATCATTGTAAGGTCTTTTTAGTGCTTTTTTGTTTTCTGACACTACAAGATGCTCCAGGCTCATCTTGTATACTTTCTTCCTATTTCCCAAGGAGCCCTGGTTCTTTCATTGGAGAATGGTATTAGAAACCAAGATCTAAGACTGAGTGTGCTCATTGTGCCTGGGGTGTCATTGTTTTCACACTCTCTCAAATTACAGAGAAAGGGGACACATGTACATATATTAAGCCTGTATATAGACATATCTATAAATAGTTTGGTATGTATCTTTTTGTATCTATATTAATCTAATCATAAGCTTATAATAATGTCTTAAATTCTAGTTCAGTACTACATAAATCTTTTAGCCTTCCCCATTTCCCCCCAGCTTTTTAGTTTGCAAAATTCCAAACCCACAGAGAAGTTGAAAAAAATGCAGTGAACATGAATGATAGGGGATGTACTGTTCACCTAGATTCACCAATTATTTTGCTATGTTTGGTTTGAAGAGAGGGACATAGATGGAGGAGGGAGAGAGAGATTTATAGCTTAAGTGTTTGAAAATAAGTTGCAGACATCATAACAATTTACCCTTAACATTTCAGGATGCATATGCTAAGAACAAGGACACTCTTTATGTAGCCTCTATAACATTAACATTCCTGAGAAAAATAGCATGGATCTATAATATCATCTAATACACAATCCACACACAAATGTCTCCAATTGTCCTTGAATTACAAGCTCGTTGAATTTTGTTTCATAATCCAATGTCACATTTACATTTACTTAAATCACTATAGTCCCTCATCTTTGTTTTTTTTTCTTTTAATGACATTGACTTTTTTGATGAGTTGATCCAGCTAGATTGTTAAAACACACACACACACACACACACACACACACACACATCCTATATTTATCTAATACTTTATCATTATTAGATTCAAGCTAAACACTTTTTTTTTTTTTTTTTTTTTTTTTTTTGCGGTACTGGGGATTGAACTCAGAGGCATTCTACCTCCGAGCTATACCCCCAGCCCTATTTTTTTATTCTTTATTTTGAAACCGAGTCTCACTAAGTTGCGGAGTGCCTCACTAGGTAGCTGAGGCTGGCCGCGAACCTGGATCCTCTGGTCTCAGCCTCCCAAATGCTGGGATTACAAGCGTGCGCCACCACGCCCGGCGCTAAACACTTTTTTAAATAGATCTTGCTAAGTTGCTGAGTGTCTCACTAAGTTGCTGAGGCTGGTCTTGAATCTGCAATCTTCGTGTTTCAGCCTCCCACATACCAAGACTACAGATGTGAACCATTACTTCTGGCTAAGTCAAACACTTTTGACAATAGGTTGCAGAATCATTTACTTCAACCAATCCTTAGAATTAACTCTATCATTTCTGTATTATCCAGCCCTTTTTTAGGAACTAAGTCTTGCACTATAGAGTAACCAAATGAATAGTCAAGAAGTGATATATGTAAAGAGCTGATGCTTTCACAGGAGAAAAATGATGAATTTGAAACAGTGGGGCAGGGAAACAATGTGCTGATTCCTAAAGCAAGAGTTGGTGTAAAAACTGAAAGATAAGCAAAAGCCAGAGTGCACAGGACCTCTTATGCCATATTAGGACATTTTATCTTGAGAGCAACTAGAAACCATGAAATAATGTTGAACATTAGTGTAACCTAATCAGATTTGAATGTTTTATTGTTTTGTCCAGTGGGTGGAGAACTAATTTGTTTATTTTGTTTTGTTTGTTTGTTTTTGCGATACTGGGGATTGAACTCAGGGGCATTCTACCTCCGAGCCATACTCGCAGCCCTATTTTTTATTCTTTATTTTGAAACCGGGTCTCACTAAGTTGTGGAGGGCCTCACTAGGTATCTGAGGCTGGCTGAGAACCTGGATCCTCCGGTCTCAGCCTCCCAAATGCTGGAATTACAAGCGTGGGTCACCATGCCCGGCTGGAGAACTAATTTGAGTGGGGCTAGAGTACATGAAGAAAAGAAGGAAACCGATTAGGGAGCTACTAATCGGTTTCAGTAGTCTATGCAAGACGTAATGTAGCTTGAAGTGCAGTAAAAGAATTGAGACAACTAAGAAAGCAAGTCAACAGGGCTGGGTGATGGATTCAATGTGAGGGAGGAGGGAGAAGGATTTCATGAAGATGCAGAGACGAGGTCATTGAAAAAGGGAGGGGTCCACTGCATTGAATGCTATTGAACGCCTGTTAGATGAGGATAAATAAGTTCTGCTGAACTTAATAGCATGGCGATGTTAATGAGAGCTGTTCAGGTTGGTTGAAGAGGAATGAGTCATGAGTAAGAGGTAATAAAATGGAGATATGAGTGCAAATCATTCTTTGGAGGAGTTTGGCTCTTATGAGAAGAAAGAGAACTTTGTAGCTGGAGCAAATGTGGAATGGAGCAGCTGCTGGGGAAGTGCTTAGTAAATACTTGTGCAATTACTGAACTAATCTATAAAAAACAACCCAGGTGATAGCACCTTGTGAAACTATAAAACAATAAATATAAACGGTGCTTTTGACATTGGAAAGATATGACAGAACAATCCATTACTGAAGGAGGAAGAGTTGGCTGATCAGAGTCAAGACAGGTGAATATTCCAGCTCCTTACTGCCTGCACGAGGCACCTGTTCCCATCTGTAGCCCTTTGTTTTATTCAGCAGTCCCTCCCTTGTCCTCCTTTAGAAAACTAAAAGTGGCCGGGCGTGGTGGCGCACGCTTGTAATCCCAGCATTCGGGAGGCTGAGACCGGAGGATCCGGGTTCGCGGCCAGCCTCAGCTACCTAGTGAGGCACTCCGCAACTTAGTGAGACTCGGTTTCAAAATAAAGAATAAAAAATAGGACTGGGGGTACAGCTTGGAGGTAGAACACCCCTGAGTTCAATCCCCAGTACCGCAAAAAAAAAAAAAAAAGAAAAAGAAAACTAAAAGTGCTTGTCCTTGACTGTGAACCGGTTTGATTCCCCTATGAGAGTTCTTTTTCTTCTCTTCCCTGCAGGACCCTCTGCAAATTGACCTAGAGGCTCTGCTTGCAGCTTCAACCTCTTATCCAAGAGGAAAGGATCCTGACTCCTCACAAGCAAAGTACATCCTGTGTGGAAAGAGGCAAACGTCACCCTATTAGAGGCACCGGGCAAATTTAACTCAGTTCAAATTTAACTCATTTCAATCAGGAGCTCAGAAAACACGTTTGCATTAAATGAATTATAGCCACTCATCTTCTGCCCTGGCCAAACACCTGGTGGGAGTGGCATGTAGAAGTGGTGAGCCAGGGGTGATGGTGCACGCCTATAATCCCAGTACTTGGAAGTCTGAGAAAGGAGGATTACGGGTTCAAGGACAGCCTCAACAATGTACTGAGACTGTCAGCAACCTAGGGAGACCCTATCTCAAAACAAAAAAAATTTTTTCCCCGGTACTGGGGATTGAACTCAGGGGCATTCTACCTCTGAGCTACACCCCCAGCCCTATTTTTTTATTCTTTATTTTGAAACCCGGTCTCACTAAGTTGCGGAGTGCCTCACTAGGTAGCTGAGGCTGGCCGCGAACCCGGATCCTCCGGTCTCAGCCTCCCGAATGCTGGGATTACAAGCGTGCGCCACCACGCCCGGCTCAAAACAAAAATTTTAAAAAGGGTTCTGTGTATAGCCCAGAGGTAGAATGCCCCTGGGATCAATCCCCAATACCAAAGAGGAGGAGGGGGATGAGGAAGAGGAGGAGGAGGCACTTCCTACAGATGTCTGAAGGAATGTCCTGTGAAGTAGGAAGTAGAATTGCTTTCCCTCACTCCAGCCAGCAGATTCACACCCAGGTCATCTATCTGCCTCCTCCTGTCATTCATCCACATTCCTTGCAGACTTTGATGTCTCAATATCCTATCTTCACCATTCCTTCCATTGTCTTGGCAAACTACAAAGTTATATAAACTAGGTAACACCCAAGCCTAGTGTTTCTCAAAAGATATTCTCTATCAGAATTATCCAGAGGGTTTGCAAATCACGCACATTCTTGGTATCACCCCAGACCCATATTCTGATAGGCTTCTTGGAGAGTGTGATGTATGTACACTAATCACAGCTTAGCCTGCAAATACTTTGACTTTCTCATCTTTTGGGACTTCTTCCTTATTCCTCCAACCATCTACACCCATGGCTGCCTTATCTACCATTCCCAAGAAGTCTCTATTTTACATACATTTTAACAGGGTGTGGTGGCACACACCTGTAATTCCAGTACTTGGGAGGCTGGGACTGGAGGATCACAGGTTCGTTGCCAGCCTCAGCAACTTAGCAACTCTCAGCAGCTTGGCGAGACACTGTTTTGAAATAAATAAATAATAAAGAGCTGGGGTATAGCTATGAAGGAAAATGCCTGTGGATTCACTCCCCAGTACCAGAAAAAAATTAAATATAATACATCTGAGAAATTGCTGAAAAATAACAAACTCTTAATTCATATTAAACAGCTAATACTCTGTAACATTCACTTCAGATCTCTCCTTTCAAAAAAAAAAGTAAAATAAAGAAGGAAGCAAGTAAGCAAGCAAGTGGGCTTTACAGACATGACTAGTTCCACTCCTCCCCACGCCTATCCTAACTCCTATGTGCATGATCTGCACATATGTTGTTTATAACTCTACTATAACTTACTTCATATGTTCTTTAATGTAAGTGGCACTGTACTCTATATATCCTGTTGCAACATGTTGTTGTTATTTGGTACTGGGAAATGAACCCAGGGGCATTCTACCTCTGAACCACACCATAACCCTATTTTGTCATTGCTGTTGTTTTTGTTAAGAGTATCCTGCTAAGTAGCCAAGAGTCTTGCTAAGTTGCTGAGACTGGCCTCAAACCTGCAATCAATCCTCCTGTCTCAGCCTCCCAAGTACTAGAATTAAAGGCATGTGCCATCACACCTGGTTTCAATGCTGTGTTTTAACTTTATCCATGAAGACATGAAGACCTCGTTCAAACATTTTGATTGCATCAGTGTTCTGTTGCATGAAGAGTGGTTTAACTATTCTCTTACTAACAGAATGTAATTTGTTCCACATTTCTGCTATTGCCAATAGTGCTATAATAATCACTTTGTGTTCATGTGCAAAAGCTTCTCTAGGGAATATACTTAGAAGAAAAGTTTCTGGCTCTTAGAGTACATTCCACTTCAACATGGTTAAACATGCTGACAACTCTTTCAAAATGACTGTGCTAATTAACAATGGTTGTACTAATTAATAATTCTACTGGTATTACACAAGAATTCCCATTTCCCCACACTTTTGTCAACACTTAGTGTTACCAAGATTACTTTATTTTTGCCAATCTGATTTGTGTATAATGGTTTTATTCTATATTCCCTGATTTTAGTGAAATTGTGCACTTTTTCTGTGACTTACAAGTTTATATAATTTACCCATTTTTTTTCTCTAAAAGCCTGTTTTTTTTGTTATTACTAAATAGGAGTTCTTTATATATTCTACATACTAATCCTTTTTAAATCATCTACAATTCAAGTAACTTCTTTAATCAGTAGATTTTTTTTACTATATTTATGATATCTTTTGTTTTTTTATTTTAATGCAATCTTACTTTTTTGTTTTTGCTTTTTCATTTCTTGCTTAAGAAATTCATTCCTCTCCAATCAAAAGTTACTCTCTTACAACTTCTGAGTTTTTATTGTTTTGCTTTTCATATTAATGTCTTGGATCCATATGGAAATAATTTTAATGTAAAAATGGTATGATTTATATCATTTGTAAATAATGACTTTCATTTCTCTCTAATCTTTGTACTTCAGAGTTTTTATATCTTTTTTATATATTTTCTTATTGGACTGACAGAGACCACAAGTATAATGTTGAGTAGAAATGATAATGGACATCTTTCTTTTGCTTCTGACTTAAAAAGGAAAATCTTTAAATATAATGCTTGTTATAAGTTTCCAATATTATCAGACTATAGTAGTTTTTTTTATTCTTAAATCTGAAAATGTTTCTAACAGGAGTCTTGAATTTTATCAAATGTTCTATTTGCATGATTGTGATGATTGCATGGTATTTCTCTTCAAATCTGTTATTAAAATGATTATATATATATATAATCTATGTGGGGCGTGTGTGTGTGTGTGTGTGTGTGTGTGTGTGTGTGTATACTAGAGATTGAACCCAGGGGCATTCTAACTCTGAGCTATACTCTCAGTCCTTTTTTATTTTGAAACAGGGTCTTGATAAGTTGCTGAGGTTGACCTCAAACCTATGATCCCCCTATCTCAGCTTCCCAAGTACTGGGGTTACAGGTATGCATCACTGCACCCAGCTCAAATGATACCTTTTTTTAAAGTTTTAGGGTTTGTTTTTTTGTTTTTTACAGTACTGGGGATTGAACCCAGGGGCGTTCTACCTCTGAGCTCTACCTCTAGCCCTCTAGCCCAATTTTTTTTTTTTTTTTTTCCCGGTACTGGGGATTGAACTCAGGGGCATTCTACCTCCAAGCTCTACCTCTAGCCCAATTTGTTTTTGTTTTTGTTTTTTGCGGTACTGGGGATTGAAATCAGGGGCATTCTACCTCTGAGCTATACCCCCAGCCCTATTTTTTTTTTTATTCTTTATTTTGAAACAAGGTCTCACTAAGTTGCGGAGTGCTTCACTAGGTAGCTGAGGCTGGCCGGATCCTCTGGTCTCAGCCTCCCAAATGCTGGGATTACAAGCATGCGCCACCATGCCCGGCTCCAATTTTTTATTCTTTATTTTCAAACAGGGTCTTACTGAGGGGGAAGATCCAAGATGGCAACTGAGTGAACCGTCTTTTCACAAACGCCTTGATTTGGATCTAAATTTACCATAAAAAGATCTTTTCAACAGAAGGAAAAAAGCGAAATTTGAACCACAAACAAATAAAGAAGATCAAGAAAGCAGAGCGGGGACAAGAAAAGACGCCATCGCGCAGCGATCCGCGCGGACCCCCGCCGGCCCGGCTCTGCCGGGCTCAGCGCCGAGGAGGTAGGCTGTGGAAGGGCAGGACCAGGAGCCTTGGGGGCCACCCAGACGCTGGGAACGGCGGGCCCCGGGACACAGCACCCCTGGCACCCTGCGCCGCACCCAGGCGGAGATCAGAATCGTGGGGCATTCAGCGTGGGCACCCGCGGGTCTGGGGTCTGTCCCGGCGCATCGCCTCAGCGTGGAACTGCGACCGCCCAGAGCCTGAAGTGGGACGCAGCTTCTTGGCGGAGGCCTGGGCCTGAGGTGGGAGCGGAGGAGCTGAGCCCGGGAGGGGCAGGACGAGTCAGCGGGAGCCGGCGGGCCGTGAAGTGGCGGCCCACCATCCCCCCTGCTAGCCCTTCCCAACCAGCTACCTGCCATCTGGCCAGACTATCACCAGCCTGTGCCCCTCAGCAACCCGGGAAGGTCGAGCAGGCAGGTCAGCCTCCAGGGATGGAAAAGTGAGCCTGAAGCAGATCGGCCGGGAGCCCAGCCTCTTGACTAGGGGAAGAGAGGGAGTGCTTGAAGCCTGGGCGTGAACTTGGAGCGCCTGGGTGGAGATCGGGAGATTTGGGGGACCCAGCGTGTGGCTGCCACCATCTTA
>PVLC010040333.1:0-13919 GCA_004027655.1 Graphiurus murinus
AACTGAAAAAGTCAAGGAAGCAAATCTTCCTCTGGAACTTCCAGAAAGTAACATAGTCTCACCAACAAAATCTTGATTTAAGCTTCATGTGGCCAATGTTGGACTTGTGACTCACAAAACTGTTTAATAAATGTGTGGCATTTTACAGGCTTCAGGGTAATTTGTTACAACAGCAACAGAAAAGAAAATTATTGGTCTTTATTTCTTTCTTTTTCTTTTCTTTTTGTACTGGGGATTGAATCCAGACGTATTCTACCTTTGAGTGATACTCCCAGCTCTATTTATATATTTATCCATTCATTCATTCATTCATTTTTTAAAAATTCTAAACAGGGTGTTGCTAAGTTGTTGAGAGTCTTGCTAAATTTCAGAAGCTGGCCATGAACCTGTGATCCTCCTATCTTGACCTCCCATGCATTCGAATTACAGACATGCACCACCTGTCCATCTAAAATTTATGGTCTTATGTGATCTTGTATGTGGATAAAAATTAAATTACATTGATTATAGAGAACTAGTGGAGCTCTTTGAATAATGCAGTGACTTTGATTAATTTATACATACGAAAAAAATGAATTTACTTTTGATTTTTTTCTTAAATGCAATACAAAATTATTAGATGTAGAAAACTAAAGAGAGCAAAAGAGATAAAAAATAGTAATTGTGTGTGTGTGTGTGTGTGTGTATGTGTGTGTGTGTGTGTGTGTGAGATACTGGGGATTGAACCCAGTGACATTCTATTTCTGTGATACACTACCCTGAGCCCTATTTTATTTCTATTTTGAAATTAAGTTTCTGAGGACCTTGCCAAGCTGCTAAGGCTGGCCTCAAATCTGAGATCCTTTTGTCTCAGCCTCCTAAGTACTGACATTTCAGGCGTGCCAGGCTTGGAAAATAATTATTTTATATGACAAATACTTTTGTTGCCTTTAAGTACAAATTAAAATTTCAGTATACCCCTTGTAAAGAAAAAGGAATATATTTATAGAAACAAAATTTTTAGAAAAGAAAGTAGATTTTCTTCCTTTTATAATTATAAATATAATATTTCCATATATATATATTGCAGATGTAAGTGAAAACATAATTAGAATCTAAATTCTAATATATGCTATTGTGCAGTTTTATTGCAATCCTCTTAATCTAAGCTTCCGTTTATCCATAAAGTCATTTTATTTCATACATTTAAAATAATGAAAGATATCAGTAGAATCTCCCCAAAATATTAGTTTATCATAGCTACAATTCATTGGTTTATCAATTTTCTTTCTATTTCACATAAAGTAAGTGCACCAATTGCAATTGTGTGTTTGCTGAGTTTTTTCAAATGCTTACACTTTGAAACTCAAACTTGTGTTAATGTACAAAATATTACCATAAAAATTTCCCTTAGTTTTCCTTGTGTACTGTAATTAGTTTAAACCAGCTCATAAGAGCTCATTATGCACAATTCTTGCACATTTTATATTTGATCATTTCCTGTTTGTAGCTTGAAATTGATCGCAGTGATTGATGGTGTAATAGTCAGACACTGACCATGGTGACTGAGAGTGGAAATAAGCAAATTCTCCAGCCCCAAGAGCTGGAGGTAATTATTTTGATATTTAACCCACCAAAAAGTTAACGTTGCTTGGGTTAGAATTTCATTAAAAATGAGATTTTACAATATGAAGCCACCATATAAAGTAACAATAACTCAACTTTATTGTTTCTGCATGTATCAATAACTTGTTCCTTTCTATTTCCAATTTGATCTTTAGTATATAGATGTGCCAGTTTGTAAAATCATTTGCCTATTGATGCACAAGTGGCATCTTTACTGTTAAGCTGCCATGTACAATTTTTTTAAAGATTTTTTCAATTTTATTGGATAAATATCCAGGATTTCTGAGTCATTTATAGGTATATATTTAATTTTATTAAACATAGCCGACCTTTGTCAAAGTGATTACACCACATTAAATTCTCACTGACAATGCATGGTCTTTTCAACTGTTCACCATCAACTACAATATGTATAGATTTAGGTGGGTAATTAGTGTAATCACTTTGTAGTATTAAATTTGATTTCTCTGAGGACTAATGCTTTGACTATTTTTCATTTGTTTACTGCTGTTTTTACCTTATTTTTCAAGTTTCAGCTCAACCCATTTGTAGCTTCATTATATTACTTTTGTTGATTTTTCTTTTAGTTGTAGATCTTTTTTATGTTATTGAGAATAGACCTCACACGACTCATGTTTTCTTTTATTGACTCCTTACACTAGGAAAAAATGTTTAGTACAATGGACACCCTTGCCTTATTCTCAGCATTAGAGAGAAAATATTGACTATTTCAAGATTAACTATGATTGGAGATTTTTTTCATAGCTGCCATTTAAGTAATTAAGAAAATTTCTATGCCCATTTTGCTGAAAATTTCTATTTCTATTTAATCATGAATGTGTTATGAATTTTTCAAAATAATTTTGGAAATATTGATAGGACAATATTTTTTATGTATCCTAATAATATGGCATGTTATTTATTTGATTTTTTAAATTTTAAACTTACCTTACATTCCTGAAATTAACAGTGCTGGATCATGACGTATCATTTATACATATTGCTAACATTTTTTGTGTGTGTGTGTGTGTGTGTGTGTGTGTGTGTGTGTGTGGTACTGGGGATTGAACTCAGGGGCATTCTACCTCTGAGCTATACCCCCAGCCCTATTTTTTTTATTCTTTATTTTGAAACCGAGTCTCACTAAGTTGCGGAGTGCCTCACTAGGTAGCTGAGGCTGGCTGCGAACCCAGATCCTCCGGTCTCAGCCTCCCAAATGCTGGGATTACAAGCGTGCGCCACCATGCCCGGCTCATATTGCTAACATTTTAAACTATTTTTTAAAATCTGCATTCACAAGGTATATTGTGGCAATGTTGGACTCAAAGTTAGGAAGCTTCATTTTCATGTGTACTTTCTGAAATATTTTGAATAAGATTTGCATTATGTGTAATATTTGATGGAATTTAATAAACAACAATTCCTTGAACAGACTCTTATTAGAAGGTTGATGTATATAGGATTTTTGATGGTAGGAATTTTAATAGGTAAAGAAAGCATGAAAATCTTTAATGGTAGTGAATAAAATTCTAACTAACTATATCGCATTTTGTACTATTGCTGGGTTCACCAATCTGGAATTAAAGCCAATTTCTTACTCAATACAAAGAGACTGATAATATGAGGAAACAATCCAGTGTTTTCCTCTGAGAGGCTTTACTCCTCATAGAGGCAGCTTGGGAACCATCCTAGAAAATAGTACCACTTTATTTTAATGGAAAAAAAATTACCACTCTTTTATTTCCAATTTTCTTTAAAAGTTATCTTTTTTTTTCTTCATACAAGGTAGAAACTGAGGCAAAAAAGGAATGATTTGACTATCACAGTGCAGTGATTATAGTCTACTGCGCAAAACATCTCTGGATGCAAATTCTTACTGATTCCTTTTACTAAGCTCAGTATAGAAGTTAAATTTTAATGTTTCTTTCCCTCCAAGACACATTTTAGTGGATAAATGTTAATAGATATATAGTGTGTTTAATGTAACAAGTAAGTGCTATGAGAATGATAAACACATAATGCTAAGGAAATACATAGATATGACACTAAGCCCAAATGGTTAGGAGGGAAACAGATGTAAAAGTCATAAATGTCTTACACTAACAGCTGATAAAAGAACTGACTTCTAAAGGATAAGTTGTTTAAAAAAAAATGAAGGCTATCTCACTTCAACAAGGCTCTTGCTCCAACATCCCAGACATGCCTTTTCTGAACACAATAAAATTTTACCTCCCTCCCTGATATCCCTTACTGATCTCCCTTGTTTTGTTTATTTGTCCAAAGTATTTACTAGCTCCTAACAGACTATATATTTCACCTTTTCCCCTGTACCCCTCTAACTAGGAGAGAAGTTGTATGATCATAGATGGTTTTTGTTTTGTTTTATTTTGTTTTGTTTTTGTCTTTCTTCTTTACTCCTCTATGCTGATAGAACAGTATCCGGGACATCTCTGGTGCTCAGTACATACATATCTGCCCTATGACTATATTTGATAAATGAGGAAAGTGATGCAATTGAGGACTATATTTGATAAATGAGGAAAGTGATTGCAAAGGAGGCAATATTAATTGAATGTTTCTCCAGGACTACTTGGTGAGCCACCAACATGCTGTGCTACTGGAATGAAAAGTGCATTCACATTAACTGTGTTCAACACATGATATAATAGATCTAAATAAAAGGGGGATGGTCTCAGTCCTGTTGTATCTACTGAGAAGTAAAGAGAAGGACATTGAAGGGATTCTTCACTTCTGTTACAGTGCTCTAACTTCCTAGCATTTCCTTGTCTTTCTAAGAGTCTTCATCTCTGTTTCCATGACTGGCCTGTTTTTACAAGTTGTCACTTTTTTCCATTTGAGCCTTCACACTATTCTCAGTGGTGGCATTCCAGTCTCTTTCTCTGAACCTAACCCTCAATGTTCTTCTTTGTCTTTTGATAAGATAAATACTAGAGTGTAGTATAGTTGGAAAAAATTCCATCTGAATGGAATAAGACAACATCAGAATCTCTTTCCCAGGAGCATAGGCCTTTGCAAAGCTCTGGGTGTTTCATAATGATTATTTCCCCCAGCCCTCCTTTCTAGAGTCACGAGAAAGTTTTGTTTTCTGGATCATCAACATTTGGACCATTTGCAGATCCTAGTCCTAATGCCTACATGTGGGAATTTTCATAAAGTAAAAATTCCAGAAAATTTCTCACCTTGATCTAATCCACACTCAGCCACAGCAACTTTTCAAAATTACTATTCAAGAGTGTGTATCTGACCATGCATGATGATAAATGCCTAGAATTCTTGTATTTGAGAGGCTAAGACAGGAGGATAGCAGTTTTGAGCCCAGCTATAATAACTTAGAAAGACCTTGTTTCAGAATAAAATATGGCTGGGGGCATAACTCAGAGATAGACCCAGGGCATAGCTCCTGGGTGTGCAGTGCTCAGTAAAACACACACACACACACACACACACACACACACACACACACACACACACACACACCTCTACCTGATTATGGTTCATGAGTTATCTGCTACTAGGTAAAGAGATGTTGGACTTGCTTTTCTCTACTGATTTTTCTGTGGCAGTATATTCTAATGCTTCAATTCTTTGTATAAGTCATAAAGTATTATAATTTTTCAGACTTTTGAGCCTTCTCTTATAAAAAGTAGAGTAGGTGTGAACACTTTTAACTGTTCTCAATTTCGAAACAAAGTGCAAGTCCACCATCATTACTTCTTATTTCAAGTAGATTTTTTTTTCTTTTAAACAGTACTTAAAATATTCTCATTTTGAAATCAAAGTTCATCTACAAGTTGGAGGATTTTCTCTCTAACATATTATTTTTATTTATATGTATACATTTGTTTTCTAAACTTTTAAAAATTTTTATTGAAAGGCCATATGTTTTCACTTATATGTGGAAGTTAGGAAGTAATCTGGATACAAGGACTTTCTATAATGGAGGAGATACCCCAGTGGAGTGAGGGAGGAGGTCTACGGTAGGTGGTTGGGGGAAGGAGAATTAATAAAGGAAACACTTCAATTGATTTTATATGCATATGTAAAATACCAGTGACATTCTCAATTTCACCTATGGAGAAGGAGAGGGAGTGGGGAGAATGCATAAGGGGAAGCTCATCAAGTGCTGGGTGCATGAATGTCGTTTTCACTCTGAACTATATTGTGATATGAGACTACATCGTACCAATAAAGCCATACAGAATTTGTATTGATGCACGATAATTATATATAACAATGATAAATATAGTCATTTATAGTCATACATTTCTATAAGCACATAGCACAATTTGGCCTGTCCTCCCAACATCTCCCCCTTTTCTCCTCTTTTCCCTCCTCCAATTCCCTTTCCCCATTCTCCTGTCTTTCTCCTATTTTCAAGAGATCCCATTTCTTTCATTTTTCTCTCTCTAGCTTTCACATATTAGAGAAAACATTCAACCCCTAACTTTTCAAGTCTGGTTTATCTCTGCATTTATTTATTGTTGCTTTATACCTGTTGAATTATGGGGATATTAAGAATAATGACATTTTCATGGATTCAAATTATCTTTAATCTAGTGGGGCATAGCATCAAACAAACATGTTGACTGTCTAAGGAGAATATAGATTTTTTTTCTGAACTTTTATTCCTCATTTATCACTTATGCACTGGGTCATCTGTGAAATTAATGCTTCTCATGCAAGATTGGTATGAAGGTTAACTAGTGCAACTTCAATCAGGTGCCTTATAAGGACTCAACTGAATTTATTTTTTCTAAGAATTAAGACCACTATTAATTAACAGTATACTTGTTTAGTGGGAGTATTGACAGAATAGCATGAGTATAGAAGAGACCATACCTTCTTCTGTCTGACGTTAAGAAAGATATTTTGGAGCATGCAAGATTTTTGTATTCACACTGAAGCTGCAAGATGAGCACAGTTCAGATAAGTAGATGCATTTTGAAAAGATATCCATGTAGAAGGTAGTTCATGTACAAAGGCATGCTTTGCAATTTCAATAGCACACAAGCATCTCCCAATTATGAAGTAAAATTTGTAAAATGATCAAAGATACAGCAGAAAAGGAAGCTGGAGTTTATTATAGCAAACATCTTCTTAAGTAAAAATTAGCTTTGATCTTTGTCTAAAGATATGGAGCACTTTATAGTAGAAGAATAACATAATTAGATTTAAATGTAATTTTTTTTCTTTTTTTTTCTTTTTTTTTTTTTTGCCGTACTGGGGATTGAACTCAGGGGCATTCTACCTCCGAGTTATACCCCAAACCCTATTTTTTTATTCTTTATTTTAAAACAAGGTATCACTAAGTTGTGGAGGACCTCACTAGGTAGCTGAGGCTGGCTGGAAACCCAGATCCTCTGGTGTCAGCCTCCAAATGCTGGGGTTACAAGCATGCACCACCACGCCCGGCTCTAAATGTAAATTTTTATTATATACCAGAGTTGGATTTTTTTCAGTGCTTAACAAGGAACTTCAGAAGGTTTTAAGAAGATGACAATTATGTAGGTTGTAATAACTAATATAGAGTTAAAATTAAGAAGTATGTAGATAAATTTTATGATAATCTCTTGAATTTTGAGCAATAGTTACATTATTTCTCTCAAGTGTAATTTCTTCCTTATAAAAATGGTGTGCAAGTCATGATGTACTTTCACAACTCTATCAAGGTCAATCACTGAATTGAACCTGAGAGGGAGGGAGGGCGAGGGAGAGGGGTGGGAATTGGGGAAGGGGTCAAATGAGAAATGTGTGCAAATATGTCGTTAACAATTTGTACTTAACAAAGATGAATGCTTACAATGCATAAATTACTACAATAAAAAAATGGAGTGCAAGTTATATATTAAATAATTAATAAGTGATGTATGCACAAAGATCTCAGTCAAGTACCTTTCATAGTCCAGACTTTCTTATTGATGTCATTCATAAAAGCTTAAAATTTAAAAAAATGAAGACCAAGACATTTCTTGATCTATCTTGCTATGACTTCCAAAGTTAACTTCCACATTTTGCATAGAACTAGCTCTTTTTAACTTCCTTTATTTCTAGTCTCAAGACATTTTTAAATTTTCTCTTCCAAACCCTATTATAAGAATTTTCATTTTCCAGGTTTTACATAGGAACACCTGGTATCTGAGTGCACCAGATCAAAGAAGATTGTAGAGCCAGTTGGCAATCAGAAATGTAAAAAATAAGCAGGCAGAATCTAAAAGTAAAAGCATTTACATGTCCTTTTAAATGGAAATAAGAGGCAACAAGAAGAGAAATCATTATGTTGGTAGAAAACAGAGAAGAGCAAAAGCGACAAAGAAAAAAAAATATATATATATATATTTCTTGAATATATATCTTCTATATATTCAAGAACCTTACATAGTCCAGATACATTGTGTGTGTGTGTGTGTGTGTGTGTGTGTGTGTGTTTCTACTTCCTCCTACTTCAGTAGCCTTACATTTTGTTTTTCTGTTGATTTATCTAGTTTGTGTGGGAAAATATTTGCCCAACTAAACTACTTTGATCTCTTCTTCTGTAATACTTCATATCTCTTTCTTTCTCTTCCAGTCTTCCTTGCTACTTCTGCTTCTCTACTCTTTCAATTAATATTTGTGTTAGGTTCTAGAAAGATATACATGTGCAATTTGAAGTTTCTGTAAAAATGCAACTATAATCCAGTGGAGAACATGAAGAAAATGAATAAAAATTTTGGATGTATGTATATCTGCCAGAATACACAAAGGCTCCTTCTATCTCTTTTATTTCTTGGAATAATTTGATGACTTATACCCCAAGTCCTATTTTGTTTTATTCTTTATTTTTAAACAGGGTCTTACTAAGTTGTGGAGGGCCTCACTAGGTACCTGAGGCTGGCCATGAATCTGAATCCTCTGGTCTCAGCCTCCAAATGCTGAGGTTACAAGCATGCACCACCATGCCCGGCTCTAAATGTAAATTCTTATTATATACCAGAGTTGGATTTTTTTCAGTGCTTAACAAGGAACTTCAGAAGGTTTTAAGAAGATGACAATTATGTAGGTTGAAATAACTAATCTAGAGTTAAAATTAAGAAGTATGTAGATAAATTTTTTTTCAGGACTGGAGATTGAACTCAGGAGTATTCTACCTCCAAGCTACATCCCCGGCCCTATTTTTTTTTTTTATTCTTTATTTTGAAACAGGGTCTCACTAAGCTGAGGAGGGCCTTACTAAGTAGCTGATACTGGCTGTGAACCTGTGATCTTCCTGTCTCAGCCTCCCAAAGTACTGAGATTACAAGCATGTGCCACCATGTCCAGGTAGGCATAAATTTTTCTTTAAACATCTGGTAGAATTCATCTGTGAATCAATATAATCCTGGGCTTTTCTTTGTTGGAAGGTTATTTATTAGGTTCAATTTTATTGCTTATTATCAGCCTGTTTAGGTTTCCTATCTCCCTATATTTTCTTTTTTTTATTATAAATTTTTATTGTAGTAATTCGTGCAATATAGCATACATCTTTGTTAAGTACTAGTTGTTAACAACATATTTGCACACAATTCTCATTTGACCCCTTCCCCAATTCCCACCCCATTCCCTCCCCCTCCCTCCCCCTATATTTTCTTGATTAAATTTTGGAAGGTTGCATATGTTTAAAAACTTGTCCATTCTTCCTAGATTTTCCAGTTTGTTGGCAAATAAGGTTTTGAAGTAGTAACTAATGAGCCTCTGTATTTCTGAACTATCTGTGGTGATAGTTACATTTTCATTTCTAATTTTATTAATATGGATCTACTCTTTTAAATGAATTAGATAAGTATTTAGCAATTTTATCTTTTCAAATATCAAAATTTGTTTCATTGATCTTTTTAATTTTTGTTAATTTTCTATTTTACTAAATTCATCTCAATTATTTTCTTCCTTCTGCTGGTTTGTATGCCTATGGGAAATGGTTCATTCTTATTTTTCTAGACCTTGAGATGAATCATTAGGTTGTATATTTTGGATCTTTCCAATTTTTTTTTAATGTAGTGCTCATGGCTATAAACTTTTCTCTTTGAACCATCTTTATGATGTCTCAGATATTTTGGTATGTTGTCTCTCTATTCTCATCTGGATATTAGTATAAACATGCATGATAGAAATCAAGCATAGAGTTTCCTCCACTATATAACCCAGTCACACTCCTCAGGATAATATTATAATACTATATTAGAATATTAGATATTAATATACTATATTCAAATACTAAAGTGATATGTGCATGCCCATTTTATAGCAGCACAATTCACAATAACCATGTTATGAAAATAAAATAGGTGCGCATTTACAGGTGGGTGGATCAAAAGAATGTGGTATGTATGCAAAATGGAGTTTTATTCAGCCATAAAGAAGAACAACGGTATGTCATTTACAGGAAAATAGATGGAACTAGAGAATGAATGCTAAGTGAGATTAGCAAAACTCAGAAAGTCAAGGTTCATATTTTCCTCTCATATGTGGAATCTAGAGGGAAAATAAGAAAGAAAAGAGATCTCATGAAAACAGAAGATAGAACAATACACTAGAGGAAGGGAATCAAAGAAGGGATGAGGGTTAGGGAAAGGGAGTATCCAATAAATTAAATGTGTTGTGTATTAGTGGATCAAAATGAATATCATTATTATATAATTATAATATTCCTATCAAAAAGTAATTAGGTATCACTTCACTCCAGTAAGAATGGCTATCATATGCAAGGCCCTGAATTCAATCCTCAGAACTGTGAATAAAGCAAAACAAAGCTAAAATGAAAGATTTTAAATATCTTCACCATAAATAAATGGTAAATCTTTGAGTGTATGTACAGTTAACCTGATTTAACATTACACAATGAATACATGTATTGAAACATCACACAGCACTCTAATTAATTTGTGGTTTTGTGGCACTGGGGATTGAATCCACAGACATTCTACCTTTGAGCTACACCCCCAGTCTGATTTTATTTCTTATTTGGAAACAGGGTCTCACTAGGTTGATGAGAGTCTCACTACTTGCTGAGGCTGTCCTCAAATCTGTGATCCTATTATCTCAGCCTCCCAGTTACAGGGATTATAAGTGTGAGTCACCACGCCTGGCTAAATTTTGTAGTTTTGGTATGCTAATATTAATTTAAATTAAAATAAATATCATTAGCTCAGACATTATTCTATTGCTTATTAATTTGAACAATGTTTTAAATAGCAAATATTTTCCTAAGTCTTCAAAAACTCAAACAAAAATTTACCATGAACAGTTAAATTCTTGAGCTCTGGTGTCTGTCAAAGAATACAATTACTTCTTCATCTTTAGATTGGGACTCTATTGGAACTGACTCCTAAAATAGTTTGGTGAAAAATAAGACTGTTATCTTTATCTTCTCAAGCAAGGATTCATAATCCATCCTTTTGGTTTCTTTCAATTCATTCAAGGAAAGTAATCTAATAAAAATGGCTTCAATCTTGTCTGACTTTCTCTTAGGTTTCTCATCCTATCAGTTATAGAATCTTGCATTTGCTCCTTGAGTTTTTTTCAGTATATCTCCTCACATTTTATATTAAATAAAATATATTTTAATCACTTTTAGAAAATGTAAGCTGGGTATGGCAGTGCACACCTAATATCCCAGTACTTAAGAGGCTGAGATAGTAGAACAGAATTTTGAAGCCAGTTTCAGCAACTTAGGGACACCTGTCTCAAAATAAAATATAAAAAGGGATGGGAGTATAGCCCAGAGGTAAAATGCACCCCTGGGTTCAATTTCCAGTAACAAAAAAAAAAGAAAAGAAGAAAAATTATATTTTCTTTCTTTTTTTTCTTCTTTCTTTCAAAATTCACTATTTTTATCCTTACCTGAAAGTATGTTGAAGATAGTGTTTTTGTCTTCAGTAAACCTTTCAATTTTGGGAATGTCTTACTTTTCTAATAGAAATTTATTATAATTAAAATTTATCCATTCTGTAGCTTTTCAAATATTGATAATTGCTAATATCATTGCATAAACCAAAAAATAAATAATTTTCACACCATGTGCCATTTTTTCTTGCATGTGATGTAATAAATTCTACAAACTTTCACACATACTTGTCCAAGCTAACTTCCCTAAGATTCCTTTTCATCAAATTTAAACATCTCCAACATGGCATAGTGGCATAATCTTGTACTCTCAGTACTTGAGAGGCTGCGACAGGAGGATTTCAGGTCCAAGGACAGCCTCAGCGTTATAGTGAGACTCTCAGCAACCTAGTGAGACCTTGTTTCAAAACAAAAATATAAAAGGGGATGGGATGTGACATGGAGATAGAATGTCCCTAGGTTCGATCCCCAGTACTTCACACATGCACACACACATACACACATACACACACACACACACACACACACACACACATTACACACATTACATGTCTCTTCCTTAACTGGCTGTCATTTACTCCTTTTTGGATCCCTTGAGAGAAGACAATATCCTCTAGTAACTAACCTCATTATTCTTTATACATATTTTTGAAATATCGCTTGGTTTTCTCTATAATAGCACTTTTCAACATGTATCCCACAAGGTAATGATTTCTCAAGTGGGATAGGGGAACAAGAGGCTGTCTGTGATCAAATGAACCTAGTAATCGCCACTGACCTTTCGTTAGATGCACATTAACTAGACTTAATGATTCTGTGTCCATTTAGAGCAAAGAAGCACATTTCACTTAATTTTACTCAGCACTTGTCAGTCTTATTTTATCATGAGCTTCATTTTCACATAACAGCACTGAACACAGTGAAAATTGCTTTGGAAGACACTAGGTCAATACTCCTTTTCTGATGTTTTTATCATTTAACTTAGTTTCAATGATTTAATGATTTCATTATGAATTTTAAAGTATCAATATGCTCATGTTTTTGAAAGGTTGCATTATAAGTTGTGATAGTATATTGGATGAATATGAAAAGACAGACAAAAAATACTTTCAGACCCTTGGTTGTTTATTACATTATGGCATCGGAATTATTTTTACTGAAGAGAACCCCAACACTTGCATGGCAAAATCAAGTGGAAACCTGAACACACCACAGTTTTTCCTTCTTGTTCTTTACCCATCTAGTTAAAAGTGCCTCCCTTTAAATCTCATGGTTACATAACTGGAAAATGACAATAAATCCAATTCGTTTGGAATTTTCCTCTATATTTTTCAAAGTGTGGAATAATATTTCTATAAGGTTACAAAGGTTAGTGTTTCTGTTCTTATTTTCTAAGATCAAAAGAATAAGATGAAGATTTAAGCGAGTTGGGCCACAGCAAGTCTTTGAATTCCTGAGACATCTGTTGGTGTGAACACAATCAATTGTGCCACCTCCCAGCAAGCTACTAGCAGTTTTATCAATGCAGGTCAAGAATGAGAAATGTAAATCAAAGGGGAAGAGTAAAGAAACAGTGAAGCATTTGAAAGTCTGATGTGACCCAAAGTTTAATGAATACAAAATGTTGATAAATATAATAGCAAAACAGTTGTTGGTCTCATTTTGATAATTTTGTCTTCCCATCTGAAGTGAAGTAGAGATCTGAGACAAAATAAATCATACATGAAGAAGGCTTTTAAGCCTTGTGTGGTGGTGAATGCCTGTCATCCCAGCTACTAGGGAGACAGAGGCAGGAAGATGGTAAATTTGAGAACAGCCTGGGCAAATTAGCAAAACCCTGCTTGAAGATAAAATTTAAAAAGGCCTGAGGATGTAGCTCAGTAGAAGAGTGTCCCTGTGTTCAACTTCCAGTATTGCCAAAAAGAAAACAAACAAACAACAAAAAAAAACATTTTAAGTCTCCAAGCTATCCTTTTTGAGATGAATCACTTAATGTTGTTAATTATAAACCTTAATGTTGCACTTACTTAAGAATTATAGAGTTTTATACTATTAAGTGATTCATCTCAAAAAGCATTGCTTAGAGACTTGAAATTTTTTATAGTATTTCCTATATTCCACTTCTAATTAATTAAATTAAAATTTTAAGTTTGATTTGCTGTTTATATGTAATAATTTTTGTTTTGTTTTGTTGTTTTGTGGTACTAGGGAACTCAGAGGCATTATACTTTTGAGCTACATACCCATCTCTATTCGACTTTATTTTGAAACAGGGTCTCACTAAGCTGTTGAGGGTCTAGCTAAGTTGCTGATGGTGGCCTCAACCCTGTGATCCTCCTGTCTTAGCTTCCCAAGTACTGAAATTATAATTGTCTGCCATCAAACACAGGTCCTAGTTCTATATTTTATTTTGCAATAGGGTCTCCCTAAGCTGCTAA
>PVLC010040334.1:0-13975 GCA_004027655.1 Graphiurus murinus
GGGGCCCAAAGTGGCCCTTTTTTGTGGCTTGGTTATGGAACAGGTGGGAGGAAAGCCTCTCTCTCTCCACTGCAGCAGCGCAGCGGCTGCACACAGCTGCGGTTATGACCTGAGTCACTGAATGGCCGCTCAGAAGAGCTCATTTTAGGGAGACACGAAGGGGACCGGAGGCTTCCTGGCCTCTTGGGGGGGGAGAGGCGGCATCAGTGTTCTCACAAGTACTGCCTAGAGCAACGGGGTACACTGATGTCACATATCTGAGAAAACACTATTTGTTCCACCCCCATGTTCTCTATTCAAGTTCCCAGAAGTTTGCAATTATTCTTAAAAGACGTTTCCAGACCAGGCTTACTCAGCTTTGGTTTTCCGTAGGATGAAATTGTTTTGTTTTGTATTTTTCATTGCTTTAAACTTGGCTGATCATTGTCCTCCAACCCGGGGCTGGTAAAGAAGGGCCAGGCACAAACCACAAATGTTTCCATTCTCTTCACCTGCTTGTGTTTTTCCTCCTGTCCCTGGACTCAAGGCCCTATATATTGATTTGATATCTGCATCTCCCTCTTTGTTAATTTATTTACTTATTTACTTAGTAGTAGTGTAGGTGATTGAACCCAGGAACATTCTACCTCCTACACTTCCAGACCTTTTTATTTTTATTTATTTTGTTGATTATTATTATTATTATTAATTATTAGGAGGAGGAGTATTGAGGATTAAACCCAGAGGCATTCTATCTTTGAGCTATACCCCCAGCTCAATTTTCTTTTTTGAAAATAGGGTCTGGAGCCGGGCGTGGTGGTGCACGCTTGAATCCCAGTACTTGGGAGGCTGAGACAGGAGGATCCAGGTTCGTGGTCAGCCTCAGTTACTTAGTGAGGCTCTCTGCAACTTAGTGAGACCCTATTTCAAAACTAAAGAATAAAAAATAGGGCTGGGGGTGTAGCACAGAGGTAGAATGCCCCTGGGTTCCATCCCCAGTACTGCAAAAAAAAAAGAAGGTCTCACTAGGTTGCTGAGTCTTGCTAATTTGCCAAGACTGGCTTCAAACCTGCAATCCTCCTGTCTCAGCCTCCCAAGTACTGAGATTATAAGTGTGAGCCACCATGCCTGGCTAGTTTTTATTTTGAAACAAGATCTCACAGCCGGGCATGGTGGCGCATGCTTGTAATCCTAGCATTTGGGAGGCTGAGACTGGAGGATCCGGGTTCGAGGCCAGCCTCAGCTACCTAGTGAGGCACTCCACAACTTAGTGAAACCCTGTTTCAAAATAAAGAATAAAAAATAGGGCTGGGGGTGTAGCTTGGAGGTAGGATGCCCCTGAGTTCAATCCCCAGTACCGAAAAAAAAAAAAAAAGATCTCACTAAGTTGCTGAGAGTCTCTATGTTGCTGAGGCTGTCCTTGAACCTGGGATCCTTCTGTCTCAGCCTCTCAAGTACTGGGATTATAGGCATGCACCATCACATCCAGCTCCCCTCTTTATTTTTTGTCAACCCTACACTGATCCCTATTGTACTCTCCTTTGGGCCTCTTGGGCTTGACCTTTTGCTCAGTTTTCTGTTATATTAACTCCTTTGGCTTGGTATCCCATATTGATTTAGCTGAGGCTCTCCATACTAAGTCCTAGTATTGCAGAATTCCACCAGCTAATTGGACCTGGATGGCATGTATTGTCCAAGCCCTGTGCCTTGGAAAGAATCTCCACCTGGAAAAAATAAACAAATAAATAACAAAGTAGAGGGTAGGGCTGCTTTTAAACTGTACTTGCTAGGTCAGGCATGATGGTTCATGTCTGTAATACCAATACTTGGGAGGCTGAGACAGGAGGAAAGCAGGTTCAAGGACCGCCTCCGCAGCACAGGGAGGCTCTAAGCAACCTAGCAAGACCCTGTTTCAAAACAAAAGAATAAAAAGGACTGGGGGTATAACTTAGAGACAGACTGCCCCTGGGTTAATCCCTAGTAATACACACACACACACACACACACTGCACTTACTGGCACTACCAGCAAAATTTCTACCTAGCTTCCTCTGGACCCCTTTCCTTCTGATTCCCAGAAACTTAGGAAATACAAAAGAATCTCCTTGGTTACAACTTTGGAAAGCTGTTTGGCAGTATGTAACTAAAACTGAACATATGCATATACTCTCTACCCAACAATTCTACTCCTAGATACATTCGTGACAAAAATGCATACATATGTTCATTCAACGACATGCACAAGAATGTTCATAGCAGGACTTTTCATAATAGATAAAAACTAGAAACAAGCCAAAGGTACAAAAGTGGCAGAATGGGTAAAGACTAACATGTTCAGCCGGCATGGTGGTGCATACCTGTACTTGGGAGGGTGAGATACAAGGATCACTGTCAGCTTTAGCAATTTAGCAAGGCCCTCAGAACTTAGTGAGACCCTGTTATAAAATGAAAAATAAAATAGGGCTCGGAGTGTAGCTCAGAAATAGAGTGCCTCTGGGTTTAGTCCCCAGTACTACACACACACACACACACACACACACACACACCCCACGCGCGCGCGCGAGCGCACACACGCACACAATCCTGATTAATTGGGAGACTAAAATGAGAGGACCCCAAATTCAGCCTGGACAACCTAACAAAACTCTGTTTCGAAAATAAAAAGGAGCCGGGCATGGTGGTGCACGCTTGTAATCCCAGCATTTGGGAGGCTGAGACCAGAGGATCCGGGTTCATGGCCAGCCTCAGCTACTTAGTGAGGCATTCTGCAACTTAGTGAGACTTGGTTTCAAAATAAAGAATAAAAAATAGGGCTGGGGATGTAGCTCGAAGGTAGAATGCCCCTGAGTTCAATCCCCAGTACCACAAAAAATAAATAAATAAAAAAAAATAAAAAGGGGCTAACTAGGCATTGTGGTCCATGTCCGTAATCCCACTACTTGGGAGGTTGAGACAGGAGTATTGCAGGTTCAAAGCCAGCTTCAGCAATTTAGCGAGATTCTCAACAACTTTGTGAGATCTGTTTCCAAATAAAAAATAAAATAGGGCTGGGGGTGTAGCTCGGAGGTAGAATGCTTCCAGGTTCCATCTCCAGCACCACAAAAAAATAAATAAATAAGTAAAATGTAAATATAAATATAGCCGGGCGTGGTGGCGCTCTCTTGTAATCCCAGTACTTGGGAGGCTGAGACTGGAGGATATGGGTTTAGGGCCGGTCTCAGCTACTTAGTGAGTCTCTCCGCAACTTAGTGAGACCCCATTTCAAAAATAAAGAAAAAAAAAATAGGGCTGGGGCTGTAGCTCAGAGGTAGAATGCCCCTGGGTTCCATCCCCAGTACCGCAAATAAATAAATAAATAAATATAAAGTGCTGGGGATGGGAGGTAACTTAGTGGTAGAGCACTTACCTAGTACATGGAAGACCCTGGGTTAAAACCTACCATATACAAAGAAAAAGAAGAGCAGATTCATACACTGGACTATACAGCAATTGAAAAGGAAAATCATGGTTGTGCACAAATGGATGAATCTTACAAGTGCAATGTTAAACAACAACAAAGCCACAAAAATAGTGCGTAATGTATATTTCATTTATATGAAATTCTAAAATCGGCAAAATGAATCAATATTGTTAGGAGTCAGAAAAGTGATTATCATGAGGAGAAGCATGACCAGGTAGGAACAGGAGAGGACTGGGCACTTGAAATGTTCTATTTCTTCATCTGGGTCATGACTGAAGTGTGTCCACTTACTGGATGATCTGAAAAACTGAACACATTTGCTGAGTTCTCAAATGAATCTGTCTTCATGAGCGCCAGCCAAGAGAAGCATAAATAACAAACTCCGCAAAGAAGCACATTCTGGGATGCACAAGAATGCAATTCAAGAATACAAATTAAGCTGGGCATGGTGGCACATGCCTGTAATCCCAGTACTTGGGAGGTTGAGACAGGAGGATCACAGGTTCGAGGACAGCCTCAGCAAGTAGTAAGTCTTAGCAACCTAGTGAGACCCTGTCTCAAAATAAAAATAATAATAATTTAGCCGGGCGTGGTGGCGCACGCTTGTAATCCCAGCATTCGGGAGGCTGAGACCGGAGGATCCGGGTTCGCGGCCAGCCTCAGCTACCTAGTGAGGCACTTCGCAACTTAGTGAGACTCGGTTTCAAAATAAAGAATAAAAAAAAAAATAGGGCTGGGGGTATAGCTCGGAGGTAGAATGCCTCTGAGTTCAATCCCCAGTACCGCAAAAAAAAAAAAAAAAAAATAATAATAATAATTTTAAAAAAAACCACAAAACAAAACAGAGCAGTGTAGCTTGGAAGTAGAATGCCCCTGGGCTTAATCCCTAGTACCAAAAAGAAAAAAAAAAAATTAATGTTGGTGCATTACCTATAATCCCAGAATTTGGGAGGCAGTGACAGGAGAATTGCAGGTTAGAGGATAACCTCAGCAATGTAGCAAGACTCTCAATAACCTAGCGAGACCCTGTTTCAGAATAGAAAATAAAATAGGACTGAGGTTGTAGCTTGGAGGTAGAATGCCCTTGAGTTCAATCTCCAGTACCAAAAAAAAAAGGAAAAAAGAATACAAATTAAGCTGCCCTGCATGGCAACACACACCTATAATCCCAGGAACTCAGGAGTCTGAGGTAGGAGGATCACAGGTTCAAAGCCAACCTGTGCAACTGAGACCCTTTCCCAAAATAAAAAATAAAAAGAGTTAGAGATACAGCTCAGTGGTAAAGTACCTTGGCTTAATCCCCAGTATGGAAAAAAGAAAAAGGATACAAATTAAATACCAAGATCACATTACACAATAAAAAGCACAAGTTAATTAAGAAATTGAAAGAATAAAAAAGTCACAGTCGTAGATTACTGCAAATGGCTTTTGACTGGAGAGGGAGCTGCGGGGGTAGCTGTAGGTTGGGTCTGCCTGTGCAGAATTCTGAAAAGAAATAGGAGCAGAGGATTTGAGAGATCAAGACCACGGCACGAAATGCAAAGGTTTGGTGGTATTAAGACAAAGGCCAATTAATCAACAGAAATCAAGAGTAAATAAGCATCAGAGGGCAGAACGAGATAGGATGGCCAAAGTTCAGGCAGACAGACTTCGGGGAGGAGAGCTGCTGATCTAACTGGCCTTGGAGGGCTCCCAGGATGTGGAAGGAGAGGCAGTGTTGTGGGGGCACAGGCAGGTACCCAGACCTGGCAGATGAGGAGGGCTCACGGTACAGAAGCAACATCCCCTTACTTCAAAAGCCATTACAGCCTCCTCACCCTGGTGGGAAGGCATTCTTGGTGAGTCTGTCTATAACCTTGTGCTGGTCACTGGATGGAGAGGGGTGGGGGGCTGGGACTTGGTGTCTTTTTTTTTTTTTTGGTGGTACTAGGGATCAAACTCAGGGGCATTCTACCTCTGAGCTCTAGCCCCAATCGTTTTTATGCTTTTTGTTTTGAAATAGGGTCTCACTAGGTTGTTGAGGGTCTTACTACATTGCCGAGGCTATCCTCAAACCTGTGATGCCTGTCTCAGCCTCTAAGTACTGAGATTACAGGAGTGTGCCATCACACTCAAGTGAGACTTGAGACTTGGTATCTCTCTCCTCTTTTTTCTTTTTTTTTTTTTTTTTCAGTACTGAAGATTGAACTCAGGGGCATTCTACCTCCAAGTTACACCCCCAGCCCTATTTTTTATTCTTTATTTTATTTTTTTTATTTATTTATTTTTTGCGGTACTGGGGATTGAACTCAGGGGCATTCTACCTTCAAGCTACACCCCCAGCCCTATTTTGTATTCTTTATTTTGAAACAGGGTCTCACTAAGTTGCGGAGTGCCTCACTAGGTAGCTGAGGCTGGCCGCGAACCCGGATCCTCTGGTCTCAGCCTCCCAAATGCTGGGATTACAAGCATGTGCCACCACGCCCGGCTATTCTTTATTTTAAAACAGAGTCTCACTAAGTTTTGGAGTGCCTCACTAGGTAGCTGAGGCTGGCCGCGAACCCGGATCCTCCTGTCTCAGCCTCCCAAATGCTGGGATTACAAGTGTGCACCACCACGCCTGGCTCTTTGTTTCCTTCCTTCCTTCTTTCTTTTTTTTTTTTTTTTGCAGTATTAGGGATTGAACCAAGGGGTACTGTACCACTGAGCTACATCCGCAGCCCTTTTTATTTTTATTTTGAGACAGGTTCTGGCTAAATTAGTTGCCTAGGCTGGACTTGAATTTGTCATCCTCCTGCTTCAGCCTCCCACGTCACTGGGAACACAGGTGTGTGTACCACTGCTCCCGGCTGAGACGTGATCTCTTGAAGAGCATTTCTGGCTTCTTGGGTCCAGATTCATCTGAGTTTCACTCATAGAAAGAGAGGGTTGGAGCCGGGTGTGGTGGCGCACACTTATAATCCCAGTACTTGAGAGGCTGAGATAGGAGGATCCCAGTTCATGGCCAGCCTCAACTACTTAGTGATGCTCTCTGCAACTTAGTGAGACCCTGTTTTAAAATAAAGAATAAAAAATAGGACTGGGGATGTAGCTCAGAGGTAGAATGCCCCCGAGTTCAATCCCCAGTACCGCACAAAAAAATAAAATTAAATTAAAAAAAAAAAAAGAGGGTTGGTTGGTGCATGGATTTGATCAGTAAATCCCCATGGGCAGTCCTTACATCCATAGGCCTCCCAGCAAATAAAATGGCAGGATTATCCATGGTCTCTTTCTGAAAAAATTAAGATGAGATTTCTAGCAGGCTTTCTGTTTTTCTAGTCATACATGACACAGAGAAATAGAGGGAGCATTCTGTTCTACAGTCATGTTTTCCTTTAGGTATGTAATGCCAAGTATATCTTTTTGCGTGTGTGTGTGGTACTGGAGATTGAACCCAGGGGCATTCTATCTCCAAGCTATACTCCCAGTTCTATTTTATTTTTATTTTGAAACAGGGTCTCTCACTAGGTTGATGAGAATCTCACTATTTGCTGAGGCTTTCCTTGAACCTGTGATCTTCCTGTCTCAGCCTCCCAAGTACTGGAATTAGAGGGGTGTGCCATCATTCCTGGTTCCAAGTGTATCTTTAAGGAGTCCAGCCAGGCACTGTGGCACGTACATATAGTCCCAACTACTGGGGAGGCTGAGGCAGGAGGATTGATTGAGACTAGGAAGACTCTGTCTCAACAACAACAAAGCCAGGCATGAAGGTCCACATTTGTAATCCCAGTACTTGGGAGGATTGCAGGTTTGTGGCCAGCCTCAGCTACTAAGTGAGGTCCTCCACAATTTAGTGAGACCCTGTTTCAAAATAAAGAATAAAAACAGGGCTGGGGGTGTAGCTCGGAGGTAGAATGGCCCAGAGTTCAATTCCCCAGTACCACAAAAAAATAAATAAATAATAGTAATTTTAAAAAAGAGTTTAAGAAAGGCCATCTTAAGTCCCCTGAGGGAAACTTTAGTGATATATCCATTTTCATAAAGAAGAGCGACCTTCCACAGGAAGTTTGGGAGACCGTGTGGCTTAGTAGAAAATGCATGAGTTTTAGAGCCTGACAAATCGAGTTAGAACTCTAGCTTCACCAGCTATTCAGCTATTCGACTTTGACGAATTGTTTAACCACTCTGAATCTCAGTTTCCTCAACTATAAAATGGAGATAACATCTATTAGAAAGAACTGTTGTGAAGGTTCAGTGAGCTAAATCTCACAATACTTGACATGTTGAAGCCAGCAGCACTGGGGCAGGCACTAATTCTCTTTCCTTTCCACTGGTCTTTAATGGAAAGAGAGACATTTTATTTCTTCTCCCTCTCCTCTCCCCACCCCCTGCTGGGGACTGAACCCAGGAGCTCCACCCCCAGCCCTACTTTTTATTTTGAAACAGGGCTTCACTAAGTTGTTGAGGCTGCCAGTGAACCTGCAATCCTCCTGTCTCTGCCTCACAAGTCCTGGGGTTACAGGTGTGTGCCACCATGGCTGACTGCCATATGTTATCTCTTATGGTGACATTTCCTTCTTTTAGCAACTGGAGCTTTTTATCTGTACTTGAATGCTAGTCATTTATGTGTGTGGTTCTGAGAACCGAACCCAGGGGCAGTGAGCGGCTGAGTTACACTCCCAGCCTTGTTTTATTTTTAAAATTAAAAAAATTGGGGGAGGGGGAGGTACTAGAGGTTGAACCCAGAGGCATTCTATCTCTGAGCTAAAACCCTAGCTCTATATTATTTTTTATTTTTGAAACAGGGTCTCAGTAAGTTGATGAGGGACCTCACTAAATTGCTGAGGCTGGCTTCAAACCTGGGATCTTCCTGCTTCAGGCTCCCAAGTACTGGGATTACAGGTGTGTGCCACTATGCCCATCTTGGAAGGTTGTTTTAATCCAAGATGTTTTTATCAGGACATAGAGGCATTTGTAATTACAGTGTAATATGCAGAATAATTGTTCCCTCTAAACATTCACATCCTAATCCAAGGTAACATGTAAAATGTTACCTTACTAGACAGGCCTGGTGGTACACACTTGTAATCCCAGTATTGAGGAGGCTGAGACAGGAGGATCGCAGGCTCAAAGACAGCCTCAGCAAATAGTGAGACTTTCATCAACCTAGCAAGACTCTGCTTCAAAATAAAAATAAAATAGGACTGGGGATGTAGCTTGAAGGTAGAATGCCTCAGAGTTCAATCCCCTGTCTATCTGTCTGTCTGTCTGTCTGTCTCTCTCTCTCTCACACACACACACACACACACACACACACACACACACACACACTGCTACCTTATTTTGCAAAAAGGACTTTTCAGTGTAATTAGGGTTAAGGACCTTGACATGAGAAGATTATTCTGGGTTTTTTGGAATAATTCCTAATAATTTCATGAATCCTTAAGAGCAGAGAACTTTCCTAGCTGAGATCAGTCCGAGGGAGATGTGACTATGAGAGATGGTCAGAGGATATAATGTAAACAAGACTCACCATTACTGGCTTTGAAATGGAGGAAGGGAGCGAGGCCTGGTGGTGCACGCCTGTAAACCCAGTACTTGAGAGGCTGAGACAGGAAGATTTCAGATTTGAGGACAGCCTCAGCAAATAGATTTTCATCAAACTAGGGAGAAATTGTTTCAAAATAAAATAAAATAAAATAGGGCTGGGGATGTAACGCAGAGGTAGAATGTCCCTGTGTTCAGTACCACACAAAAATAAATAAATAAATAAATAAATAAATAAATAAATAAATAGTGGAAAAAAGGAACCATTAGCCAAGGATGCAGGCATCTTGTAAATGCTGAAAAAGGTGAAGAAACACTTTTATTTTTGTGACACTGGGGATTGAACCCAGGGGCATTCTACCTCTGAGTTACACTCCCAGACCTATTTTTTATTCTTTTTGAAACAGGGTCTCAAAAAGTTGCAAGAGGGCCTCACTAAGTAGCTGAGGCTGGCTACAAACCTGCGATCCTCCTATCTCAGCCTCCCAAATACTGGGATTACAAGCATATGCCACTACACCTGGCATAAGAAACACATTCTTCCCAAGAGCTTCTGAAAAAAAATGAAGCTCTGCCAACACCTTGATTTGTGTGTGTATATGTGGAGGGGGGGTGGCGGGGATTGAACTTAGAGGCATTCAACCTTCAAGCTATACCGCAGCCCAATTTTATTTCTTATTTGGAAACAGGGTCTCATTAGGTTGGTGAGAGTCTCACTGTTCTCGAAACTGCGCTCCTCCTGTCTCAGCTTCCCAAGTACTGGAATTACATGTGTGCACCACCACACCCGGCAACACTTTGATTTTAGCGTGGTGAGGTTCATATTCTACTTTTTTTTTTTTTTTTTTTTTTTTTTTTTTTTTTTTTTTTTTTTTTTTTTTTTTTTTTTTTTTTTTTTGCAGTACTAGGGATGGAAACCAGGGGCATTCTACCTCTGAGCTACACCCTCAGCCCTATTTTTTATTCTTTTTGAAACAGGGTCTCACTAAGTTGCGGAGGGCCTCACTAAGTACCCGGATCCTCCTGTCTCAGCCTCTCGAGTACTGGGATTATAAGTGTGCTCCACCATGCCCGGTTATCATATCCTACTTCTAATCTACAGAACTGTAATATAACAAGTTTGTATAGTTTGGGCCACTCAGTGTTTAGTCATTTGTTACAGCAGCAATGGCAACTAATATATACTGACACCAAAGGAGCTCAAACTGGGCTCAGTGGCACATGCTGTAATCCTGGTACTTGGGAGACTGAGACAAGAAGATCGCAGGCTCAAGGGTAGTGTGTAGTAATTTAGGAAGATCTTGTTTCAAAATAAAAAATAAAAAGGACTGAGAATGTAGCTCAGTGGTAGACTGCCCCTTGGTTCAATTCCCAGTACAATAACCAAAATAACAAAAGCAGTCGGGTATGGTGGTGCTCTTTTGTAATCCCAGTAATTGGGAGGCTGAGATAGGAGGATCTGGGTTTGAGGCCAGCCTCAGCTACTTAGTGAGGCCCTCTACAAGTTAGTGAGACCCTGTTTCAAAATAAAGAATAAAAAATGGGGCTGGGGGTGTAGCTTGGAGGTAGAATGCCCCTGGGTTCAATCCCCAATACCACACACACACACACACACACACACACACACACACACACAAAAAAAAAAGCCTCATTACTGTGAGGTTAACTGACAATTTGGCTGTCCCATTAACCAATTGATGATTAACAATAATTAGGCAATAAGTATTACTGATGATGAAAATATTATTAAATATTATATTATTTAAAATTATTTGATATTATAAAATATTGTTTAAAAACAATATTTTTCTTATATATTCAGTTTCAACATGCAAGTGTGGCAAAGCAAATTGGTTTGCCTTTACTCAAGAGTGATGAGGATTTTCTTAAAACGTGTGGCAATAAAGTAAGGTATGAGTCAGGTGTGGTGGCGCACACCTGTGATCCCAGTACTTAGGAGGTTGAAATAGCAGGATCGCAGGTTCACAGCCAGCCTCAGCAACTTAGCAAGGCCCTCCACAACTTAGTGAGACCCTGTTTCAAAATAAAAAATAAAATAAAATAGAGCTGTAGGTAGAAGGTTCCTGGGTTCAATCCCTAGTACTGAAATAATTAATTAATTAATTAAATGGGCTAGGGATACAGCTAGTAGGTAGAACACCCCTGTATTCAATCCTCAGTACAAAAAACAACAACAAAAAAGTTGAGTATGTGCATCAGGGATTCTAGATTGAACCTAAGCTGTGTCTCCACTTCGAATTCAGAAATGTCAGGACTTTTCCACGCAGGCTGACCGTCATTCTACTCACAGAAAGGAACAACATGCTCTGTACTGATGGAATTTCTCAAGGCTCATGTGCTATCCCCAAGTCTCCCCAAACTGAGACGACCAAGGAGGAACAATTGCCTCGTTACCTTTAGTTCCACACGGCATATTGTAAAGCTGCGTGTCCATGGACACCCCTGGAAGGATGAGCCATCGGGTCGGGAAGAACAGGAATGGGAAGGTGGCTATGGATTCAGGGTGGTTGCAAGACCTCGGTCAGGAGACTGTGAGTCCTTGCTCCCAGGTGACGCAGGCCCCCTCTGTGACTGCGCATGCTCCCCACTGCTCCCGGCGCTCACGTCGTCTCCATCTCCCACTTGGGTCTTTCTGCATCAGAGCTTCTGCTTACTCATAGCTTGGCTGATTCAGAGCCTGACTCAGTCAAACCTTAGACTGAGGCCCCTCCTTTGGGGCCCCTCCTGACATCTCCAACGTGTCCTGACCCCAGAGCCTTTCAGTTTTATTCATGCACTTGTTGAGCACCTACTGTGTACTCCATGGTCACAGATGTTGTCATTAAATAATTACAAAAGTGCTTCAAGTACACATTTTTTGTTTTGTTTTTGATACTGGAGATTGAACCCAGGGGCATTCTACCTCTAAGATACATCCGCCCTTTTTTGAAACAGGATCTCACTAAGTTGCTGAAGCTGGTCTCAAACTTGCAACCTCTTGTCTCAGCCTCCTAAGTACTGGGATTCTGGAATTACAGTCATGTACCACCACGCCTGACTTTTTTTTTTTTTTTTTTTTTTTTTTTTTTTTTTTTTTTTTAGGTACTAGGAATCAAGCCCAGGGCTAGGCAAGTACTCTACAGCTGAGCTGCACCCCCAGCCCATTTCAGATGCATTCTGATTGACTCCACTTATTTGTCCAAATGAAGCCTTAAGATTAGTTGCTGGATGCTCCATGAACTGGCTGTTTTCAGAAGCACCAGCCATAGGCATGACCTTCTCCTTCCCCTAAAGACCAGACAGCTGATTAAACTAAGGACTGGCATTTGACCAAGGACAATTGATAAACTAGCTAGCCAGCAACCTGCAGTTTTACTCTAATAAGCTTCCCTGAGAAGGAAGAAATTATAGTGTAGCAGACATGATACGGGCATGTTTACCATGGGGGATAAACCTTACCCTCCAGAGAAGTAATATAAACAGAGGCTGTCCTCCGCAGGGAACTTTCTCATTGGTGGACTAGAAAGTTAGAAGGTACTTGTTTGATTCGGGAACTCTGAGAAAGGTGAAGGCAGAGTGCAGGAGTTTTTTCAAACATAGCATAATGTTTATCACTCAGATGAGGGCCCGAGTGAGGTTAGGGAAACCATGCCAAGTTCCTGCAGGAAAGGGCCCTGGCCTGGGCAGGGTAGGTCAGCGAGCATTTCCAAGAGGTTTGCTTCTCAGGGATTCTCGGGACAGTCCTTGGTCAGGGCCCAAGTGCATAGGTTTCAACACAGCCCTGGCTCTTATGCCAGACCTTTGGGCCATGGTGTTTACTTGGGCAGTTCTCAAGGAAGCGTTTTAGAGAAGCCATACAAAAGCTGGGCATGGTGGTGCACACCTGTAATCCCTGTACTTAGGAGGCTGAGACAGAAAAATTGCAAATTCCAGACCAGTGTCAGCAATTTAGTGAGACTCTCAACAACCTAGCAAGACCCTGTTTCAAAAACAAAAAATAAGAAGGGTAGGGGTGTAGTAGCTAGAAAGTAGATTGACCCTGGGTTCAATCCCCAGTAACATACACACACACACACACACACACACACACACACACACACCACACACGAGGGAGAGAGAGAAGCAATACAAAGGCATGGTGCCACAACTATAGCGTGTGACCTTGAGTCCCCTGCTGGAAACCAGATACTGTTTATGCAGAGATGATCAGATTGAAGGGGACAGTCCCTGACACTGTTTCTTTTTTCTTTTTCTTTTTCTTTTTTTTCTTTGTGGTACTAGATATTGAACCCATGAGTATTCTACCTCCCAACTACACCCCCAGCCCTATTATATTTTTTATTTGAAAACAGGGGCCGGGTGTGGTGGCGCATGCTTATAATCCCAGCATTTGGGAGGCTGAGACCGGAGGATCAGGGCTCGCGGCCAGCCTCAGCTACCTAGTGAGGCACTCCGCAACTTAGTGAGACCCTGTTTCAAAATAAAGAATAAAAAATAGGGCTGGGGGTATAGCTCGGAGGTAGAATGCCCCCGAGTTCAATCCCTAGTACCGCAAAAAAAAAAAAAAAAAAAAGAAAAGGGGGCGGGGGAGGGCCCCATTAAGTTACTGAGGCTGGCCCCGAACCTGCGATCCTCCTGTCTCAGCCTCACAAGTACTGGGCCCTGACACTGCTGATCATGGTCTGGCCTCGAGGGTGGCAGGGCTCAGCTGGACACAGGTCCTGTGTTGTCCACTGGTGCAGCAGGAGCAGAGGTGAGACACAGGAATGTCAAATAGTGAAAGCATTCTCTAGACTGTGTAAAGGGCTGGTGGTTCTCGGGGGTTTGTGTATTCTGGTTTTAGAACAGGTTGTTGACACATTTGTTCTGTTGTCTGAAGATAGGCCTCATTTTGCAATAAAAGCACACAGAGGACCAAGTTTCCTCTAGGGCCATCTGGTTGAGTGTCTCGAACCTGACTTGGAAAGAGCTAGCCATGTTGGCCAAAGTGACTTGAGGTTATGAGAGGTCGTGCAGATCCAAGTCATGGTCC
>PVLC010040335.1:0-14038 GCA_004027655.1 Graphiurus murinus
AATACTTATTATATTATCATAAACCTCACTTTAGGATTGCTGTTATCTAAAGATCATAGAAATTAGAGTTCCAATCTGAGCTCCGAGAGCCTCTTAGTTAATTCCCTAACAACTGGTCTTGATTTGAAATGCACAGCTACTAGCTCTCCAGTCACAACTTGGACAGGGGCCTAGAATGGTCTATTGAGTGCTTGCTTGTTTTAATGACTGCAGCAACTTGCCCATCTTCTCCATCAAGCTTCTGAATAGTAATGTAATTAGATCCAGCCCTTAGATTTTGCTTCCTCTCATGATGTGTTTTATCATTTGGTGATTAGATTACAATGTCAATGATTAGCATGCATAGTTTCCCCACTCACTGCAATAGGAAAATCTCTGTTCCATGTTTGAAGATAGCTGTTGGGTTAATGCACTAACTGCTGGTACCTTGATCCAAAATTATATACTGGTGGATAGTGATGAATTCCATGAAATTCAGGAAACTGTTTTGTTGGCTGATACTAAGCTGTTATGATTTGATGTGCCTGTGTATAAATGTTGCACTCAATTATAACCACATAAAATATATTTAGTATCATAGAACAGGAAATACACAGAGCTTGAAAGCCATCTCTAAGGGAAGAATCTATGGAGAAATATAATAGATATTGTTAAAACTTTTCGTAGTACTTGTCTACTGCCAAGCAATATTCCAAGCATTTTGCATGCATTGTATTAATTTTCACAATAACTAGTGAGAAAATTGATGTACAAGGGAGGTAAATCCAAGGTCAAGCAGTAGAAAATCCAGGATTGCAACTCGAGCAGTTTTGTTCTAGATTCTGCATTCTTAGCCATTGTGAATTCTGCCTTTTAGAAAGCCTTATATGGAAGAAAATGCTATTGAGTACAACGTGGAGATTTGATTTACATGAGGATTTATAGCACAGAGGTTAATAACTCTGAATATGCATTTTGTATAAAACATATTTTCCATGAATTACATAGTGTTTTCTGACAAATAAATGAAAATTTAATTTATTTTCCATTGCATGTATTTTTAACAAGATATTCTAGTCTAGCTTTCCACCCTGCAATAAATATTATTGTCTTTTATTTCTTTATGTTTTGCAATTTCATAACTATTTCAAATAGTTGATGCAATCCTCATAACTTTTTCATGTTTTCTAGGAAGGTGCGATTTTTCTAAACTTTATCAGCTTGTACATAACAAAGATGTATGATTAAAATGCATCAATTAATAATAATAAAAAAATCACAGATATATGTAAGAAGTAGAACAAAATCATCAGCAAATGAATCTGAGGGTTAAAAGGAGAATATACACTGATTTCCAAAATTGCAAAGGTTATTACATCATCTAAATTTTGATGAAATAGTTTGGGGCTTCAAGGAACAAGGTTTTGGTAGAATATCTGGAGCTTTGATAGCGTACAGGTAACATACGGGCAGTAAAGCAAGTGTATGCACTGTACAAATAGAAATTGTCCTATTGAAAAATAAAACTCACAGTTTCAATCTCTCACTAAAATATAGTCTATGAATTTATGAATATTAACTTAAAATATTAATACATCTAATTATGTTTTTTCAAGTACCCTTTCATGTTTTTAAACAAGCTATTTAATTGGTAATTTTTATAGTAAAGTGTTTCATAAGAAGATACAGATATAGAACAGAAGATTTCAGTAGTAAAAAAGTAGTTAGATGAGGTTTCCTGTTTACATTGTTACAAATTATATTTTTAAATTATTCAGAATTATTCTTTGTAACATGAATCACAATTCTTTTTTTACTTTCTGGGCTATGGTTAGGCTATAGCGATATGATTGTTTTATTATACATAAAAAAGGAAAATTTTGTATATAAATAAAAAGTTATATTTAAATTAATAATTCTTTTGGAGATATGTACCATATGCTATGTAAAAGAAACTTATTATTTAGAAATTAATTTTATTTGTTATAATTAGATTACCTTTTTCCTCAAACAAAATTATATGTTTGTGTCTATTTTTTGGTTCCAGATAAAAGTAATTACTTATAACACACACACAAAATACATGTTAAAAGTCAACTTTCATAAATCCTACATTGTCTCTGAAATGAATTTCATACCCTTTCCATTAATTACATGTTGAAAAGTATAGTTATGTTTGGGTTCTATCCTTGGAATATGTTTCGAAATGTTCAAAATTGACATTCATATGATAGTTATGTATGTCATAATTATCAATCTCTGTATTTTGACTGCCCTCAATATGCCTTCTTAGTGTAAGAATAGTTTTCTGATAAATAAAGTATGATATTACTGGGAGCTATATGAGGAAAATGAAATGTTGAATGTTTACTCAAGAGCATTCAATAAAAATTATTATTAATTTCCTCTACTTTATTTCTAAATTATTAAAACTTTGATTTTTTTGTCTTAGCTAATTTTCATTGCTGTAGCTGTAGCCTTTTATAATTATCAATTGCTACAACCTCTACCTAATATTTTAGGCCAATTATTTACAGAATATGCTAAATTAGTCATATTATAGTTGTTACCCTTGAGTGGAAAAGATAAGGCAAGTTAATTAGGTAGCATGCAAATTCACTTCGAATAATGAAAATTGATAAGCTGTGTATAAGGAATTTATACCATTTTACATACATTTTAAATATGCAATAGAATCATGGGTTCATTTTTATTATCTAACATTTTTGTGATAATTAGGGAGATTTATATAGCCTGATGCACTGTGTTTTACAAAATTCGTATAAACTAAATTAAGGAAATATATTTGCATGTATCTTTATATTTTGTTTACCATTAACATCCTTATTTACCTATATATTACTAAAATGTCTAATAATTTATTTTGCCTTGTTTAACAATGTGTTAAATATTTCAAGTATTGTGAGAGATCATTCAATATTATTTACAATAATACCCATGATAACATTAATATACTTAAATGGGGGATGGGGATGTAGCTTTATGGTACAACACTTGCCTGACATGCATTAGATCTTTGTTTAGATCCCTAGCAACACACACACACACACACACACACACACACACACACACACACACAGAGTTGAGCCTTGGGAGTGGAGATGTGGCAGCATGATTGCCTAATATACCTAAATGATTAGGATTATTTCAGACATTTATATTGAATTGTCTGTTAGCCCTCTTTGGTACTACTAAAAGGTGATATCTGAACCACTTTTATTTATTCCGCCAGTGTTTTTTTTTTTTTTTTTTTTAGTCTCTTGGGTGATAGAAAATGAGAATTACCATTTAAGAACATTTATATCAAGCAACAGAATAATTTTTACCTATGAGCCTGGTAATTTGTCTTGTCTTCTTTTTCCATGTCACATTTTATTTCATTTTCCTAGTAATTTTTATTTTATTAGTCCATGACAGTGGGAAAAGAGAGGAGGCCTAGACCTTTGGAGTTTAAAAAACACTGATTTAAGCCAGGCGTGGTGGCACACGCTTGTAATCCCAGCATTCGGGAGGCTGAGACCTGAGGATCCGGGTTCGCGGCCAGCCTCAGCTACTCAGGTGCTCTGCAACTTAGTGAGACCCGGATTCAAAATAAACAATAAAAAATAGGGCTGGGGGTGTAGCTCGGAGGTAGAATGCCCCTGGGTTCAATCCCCAGTACCGCAAAAAAAACCCCACTGATTTATCCCATACATGTTTCAAAACCTCCAATGCCACAAAATATGATACACATTTTAATATTATCAATGCTACTGGAAAAATTAATATTTGAGTAAATGTCATCTCCATAATGATTTTTGACATATAAAATGCAAAAACTGGCATTACCATTTGAATAATCAAATATCTATTGAAATAATTCCCAGCATTAAAATGACTTTTTATACACAAAATCTTTTATACTTTACTGTTTATTATGAATAATGTAAATAATTTTGCATTAAAATATTATTTAAGAGGAATGTATATAATAAGCATGGTTAAATTTAAATTGTGTATAGAAAAATATTCTGGGCCATATTTCTTTACTTACTTCTGCAATTTTTATACTCATTGTTCTGTCTGTAGTTCTTCCTTTTTCTCCTGCTGACTTACTTTCTTGTCTTAAGAACAATGGCTTGTTAACCTTAAATCCATGAGAGAGTTTGGTTGAATTTTGTGATTTCTGGGTGATGCTACCTACCCTAATTTATCTCCAAAGCACACAAAGAAAATAATAGATAAAAGATCTTTAAAAAACATTTATTAAATGATCTGTTGGAAGAAGTAGTACATTTGTATGGCATATATATATATATATATATATATATATATATATATACATACATACACATTATGCATAAATTGCAATTTAGGTCTCTCTTATCACTCCATTCTCTGGAAGAAACTATGGCTGGCTACTTGTATGAGAGAATATATTCTCAGAATTTGTAGCCCCAGCATAATATTTAGTTGTTTTTATTTTTATACTTTTACTGGTATATTATAGTCTCACATCATAATGTAGTTCAGAGTGATAGTGACGGACATGCTCATAGCACTTGGTGGGCTTTTCCCCGCCTCCCTCCCCATTCTCCCAACCTTCCTCATACAGAATATTGAGATTGACATTGGTTTGCTCACATATTCACATAATGTCAATGGTTTGACATTGGTCCTTCCTCTCCTCCTCTTCCCCGGAGACCACCTCCCTGGCTCCACTGGAGTTTCTCCTCCATTATCCAAAGTCCCTCTTGTATAGGGATTACTCTCTAGCTTCAGAATATGAACTTTCACTTTCTATGACTCATTAATCTCACTTAACATAATGTTTTCCAGGTCTGTCAATTATCTTGCAAATGACATAATTTTGTTCTTTATTGCTGAGTAGAATTCCATTGTGTGTATATCTCATAATTTGGTAATCCAATTATAAAAGGATATAATTGCTTCTGTAAAAATATCACATATTTGAATTTACTATTTATAAAATATGTGCCTTTTTTCTCCTTTTCACCACCCTATGGTGCAGTGCTGCACAATCACCTGTGACATCCACTGAAGATTGGTTCCATGACTCCCTTCAGGGACTTTCAAGTCCCTTGGATAAAATGGCATAGTGTTTGTATTTAACCTGTGCATATCCTCCTATATACTTTAAATTTTCTCTAGATTACAAATAACATCTAATATAATGTAATTTCTATATAAACAGTTGTTATATTGTATTTGGGGAGGGATAATGAGAAGAAAAAATATTGCATATTTATTACAGACAGAAATTGTAGTCTTTATTATACACATCAGCAACAACATAACATTTTTTTTCTTTATTGTGTGTAATTTTGAAATTTTTATTTTTGTGTGTGTATAGTTCTGGGGATTGAATCCCAGGGAGACTCTCCCTTTGAGCTATGCTTCCAGCCCTTTTTATTTTTTATTTTTGAGCAGGGTCTCCCTAAATTATGATTTCCTGGCTTCCAAACTGCAATGCTCTTGTCTCAGCCTCCCAAGTCCTGAAATTGCAGGCATGTGCCACTGCACCTGCTTGCCCCCGCCCCTTTTTTAAATATTTTGAGCTGTAGTTGGTTGAATCCATTGAATACAGAGGACCTACTGCAATTATTTCTGTTGTACCAAGGGAGAAACTTAGCCTTACATATTGAGGAGTTTGCAAGGATGCCAGATTCTGAATTTGAGCCCTGGCAAGTTTGTTCCCAGCGCCTGCATAGACATTTCCACAATGCTATAGTAGGTGCATTGCTGAAAACTCTAATATTTTGCTAAATTGTGCACTAATATATAAGGCTTTGTGGGAAAATAGACGAGGTTATACCATCATAACTCTCTGTAACCAGATCATGAAGAAATATAATATTATTTTAATGAAAATCCTAGCAGAGTTAAAAATATAAAATCCCTAACAAAGAAGTAATAGGGGAATATTAGAAATTAAAACTGGTGAAGGTGGTTGTGGAAGGGGTAGCAGGAAGGAATACCACTGTAAAATTATCTGGATAAACAACATGTACAATATTCAGGGACATGTGTGAAATATGCATGCCCAGGGCTCAGTAGATGAAAAAAACAATGAAGAGGAAGAAGGTACAAGACATTTCTGGAATTTGAGGCTTATTGCTTCCAGCTGTGTTTATAGACTGTGTTTACCTGCTCTGACTAGGTGGCACAGACTTCTTTTTAAAAATTTTAAAATAAAATTTTATTGTGTGTACTTAAGGTATACAACATGATGTTTAGGGGACACAGTAAAATGTCTACTGAAACAAATTAACATTCATCATCTCACATTATTAAAGAAACTTTGTGGGGGGGTGGGGGTGGCAAGAGCAGTTAAAATCCACTGACTGAGCAGAAGTCTCTAAGACAGAGTCTCATTTCTCTGGACATGTAAGTAGAAGCCAGTGCTAGCCAACAGAGCTTTCTTCAATGTGGGAAGTGTACCATCTCAGCACCGTGGCCACCTGTGACTGATGAACACTCAAAATGTGGCGAGTGTGACTGAGAAACCAAATTTTTTATTTTATTCCATTTTATTGATTTACATTTAAGAAAGTATACTTTCTTAAAGCCAGTGTGCTTTGCAGGTACAAACCAACTGGTTTCCACACTATATGAATCTCATTTTCCTCGTTACTGATTCACATAGCTAATTCATCTTTCAGATAGACCAAACAGGTCTCACAACCAGTATCCTTTGTTCTTGTCCTGAGTTAAAATTGGAGCTAACTTACAACTATCTGCTGCTAGTATATATTGACTTCTGTAATAACACCTCAGGTCATGATGTGTTAGAACTCTTTTAAATAGAAGCCTGCCCATCACTGAACACAGCTTAGGCTCTGAGCTTGAGCAAACTTTCTGTATTATTATGTAAATCTTACCTTCAGCAGATAAGCTCATTCAGAACTGTGATCCACTTAGTGTGTCCCTGCTTCTCTATAAATAATATTAGTATAAGAACACATATTGCATTTTGATTTGCTGTGTGAGTTTAGTCTTTAGAAACTACTAAGCTATTCAATGACAATATTTTCATTAGAAAAATAAAAGAAATACTATGATTTCTCAAACAAAAATTATTTAGCAAATGCATATTAAATTAATTTTACAAGCAAATATTGAATTATTTAAAATATACTAAATATTAAATATATTTGATATATTTGAAATAAATCATTCTTTGACTAGTATGTGTACAAATTACTATCTTAAATAAAATAGTCAGCAGAAGAGGATAAAAAAATGCCCATATTAAGGAAAAGTATATTTAAAATTTCAAGGACATACCCTATAGGGTTAAAGTAAGAGAAAATTATTACAATTTGAGCTTAAGAACATATATATTGTTAATTGAATTACATATATATCTGTTATATATATGTAGGCTTATGGAACTTAGTCCATATGTAGTGGGATGCATATCTCAAATCCACTTGAAAAACAGAATACTTGGAATATTTTGTAGAAGATCATCCTTATACATAGCTTCTTCTCTTACCTGTTTTTTATAAGGATACCCGACTTCAATATGGTCTGTGTAATCAAGCTGTAAAATGATGTTTGGGGATGAAACTAGAGGGGTCTAATAGGAGTCTGTCCATAGTTTAAGCATTACTTTTACATACACATTTATATGTAGTATATGTGCATGCATATGTGTATATGTGAATATGTATGTATATGTGTATCTGTGGAATGAAATATCTAAATCAAGCTAGTTAATATATATCTCCTACCTCACATACTTATTGTGTGGGGAGGTGAAAATATTTAAAATATTTTATCAATTTTCAAGTTCCCAATGTTTTAACAAGTATTCTGAAAAAAAAAAATTGACCTCCTTACAGAATGATTCTAGAATATTTTATTTCACCATATAGAAAAAAATGGGAGAGCAGTAGCATGTCTTGCAAGTTGATAGGCTAAACATAAACAACTTATTTAAGCCACTTTCCCAGCAATAGCTTATAGAGCAGTAACTTCCTGTATATAATAAAATCTAAGATGCCATTGAATATAAAATTCACTCTTATTTTCTTAAGAGAAAATGTACTATCAGTTCAACTATTGGCGTGCCTTCAATTGCATATTATGGTCACCTATCAGGTCTGTTAAAATGTGAAAAGTATATTGCTTGAAATTTTTTGAAATAGGGTAATTTTTTTTTCACAGATTTCTCTTGCACGATATTTACTTTTTAAATACTACAGGCAGATACCAGGGAAGACCTCATTCCCTACGAGTTAGAATGCCAGTGACATTTCGCTCCCTCTGGAGAATGTTACAAAGTCCAAGTCTGATTCATATGCCCTCCATTGAGCTCCCCCACGCCTGTGCACAGCTCCACTGAAGCTTATCTCAGCAGTAGACACACTGAACTTCTGGGTCACTACATGATGCTCAGAGCTGAGGGTGTCTGATAGCCTTTTGCAAATTTGTAGTAAGGTACCTGGTTGGTGGTAAGTGACTCTTTCATGAATGAACAAATGACAGAGCAATAAACAAAAGGGCAGCTGACGTAGTTAGTAGATACAATACCAAACCAAGTTTTTCCTTTATAATTCCTCCACTTTGACTAACAGGATGATTCCCCCACATCCATATAACACTTCGGAGACATTTTCAAGTTACCCTGAAACCTGGAAAATTTAGTGTACCCTCTTGGATAATGTGATGCCAAACTGAAGCCTGGAGTTAATTACAATGAACTTAAAAATTGTATGCAAGAAAATTTGAGATTGTTTTTTGTTGTTGTTGTTTTTTGCGGGACTGGAACTCAGGGGCATTCTACCTCCGAGCTATACCCCCAGCCCTATTTTTTATTCTTTATTTTGAAACCGAGTCTCATGTCTCACTAAGTTGCAGAGTGCCTCACTAGGTAGCTGAGGCTGGCCGCGAACACGGATCCTTCGGTCTCAGCCTCCCGAATGCTGGGATTACAAGCGTGCGCCACCACGCCCAGCTTGAGATTTCTTACTTTATATATTTTCTGTTTTTTTTTCTGTGTGTAATGATCCACTTGCTAATTTATACTCATACTCTATATTAAGTGTAACTTGAAAATGATGAAATACTTCTATGCATGTGTGTTTAACGAAGTGGAAAAGAAAACACATTTGTATCACAGAAAATACATAAGGATGCACTGTGTGTCATAGAAAAACTGAATAAAAGAAAATAAAAAAAACAAATTGATATTGAAAATCATTAAGAAGTAGGGCATAGTGGCACATGCTTGTAATTCCAGTACTTGAGAGGTTGAGACAGAGGAATCCAGGTTCGAGGCCAGCCTCAGCTACTTAGTGAGGCCCTCCACAACTTAGTGAGACCTGTTTCAAAATAAAGAATAAAAAATAGGACTGGGGATGTAGGACTGGGGGTGTAGCTTGGAGGTAGAATGTCCCTGGGTTCAATCCCCAGTACTGCAAAAAAAAAAAAAAAAAAAGAAATCATTAAGAAATTGTAATGATAACTGAGTCCAATAAGGATAGTGGTATATATGAGGTAGGAAAATGAAGATATTGGAATCAGAAGATTACTGCTTTCCTCTGTCTATAAAATTAAGGATGACAGAAGGCATAGATAGGCAAAATGAATAAGTTACATAAGATTAATCAATTATTCTATGTTTGGATGAAGTAAAAAAGAAAATGGGGTCTTTTTTATTTGGGCTTGACAACACTAACAATTTTACTTCACAGATGTCTAGTGTTCTTATTATAATCATGTCTAGGTTTTACTAGGATATAAGAAAGGTTAGAACACCTATAGTAACATAATTTGGATATAGTCAGTTCTTCCTAACAAGGAAGCCACTTCTGATTGGTGTTAAATTGATTATTCAACTTTTAAAAATGTTATACTGTTAAGTTATGCCATGAATGCTGCTACTGTTATCAATAATTGTGAGCTCCTACGTTCTTTAAGCCTAGGAATGGTCCACATTTGTGTAATCAATCACTTGCTTTATCAGTTGCATATGTATGGTATATTGTAAATCATTTGGCTAGATAAAATATACTTGATTTTTATTTTGCTGTGGATCCAAAGACAGTGTTTATACACATATTGAACTATGATAAATTTCTTTCCCAGATAGACCCACAACTGGAAGGCAGATAATATTCTTGTTTTGTAACACTAACTTTTTGGAAATATCATTAATCCAGGAAATGATTGACATAGAGCTCATTTTTATATTTTTAGTGAAGATTATGGTAAATGATAATAAAAAAGAAAAATGACCCCTTTATAAATGTCTTCTTGATTTGTACAACAGGGTGCAGTTTTTATGCATACATAATAGCCATTTGAAAAAAATTTCCATATTAGCCAATATTTTTTTCCCTCAGGTGATGAAATTAGCCCTTCATTTGAGTTTCTTTTTCAGCGAGTTTCAGGCAATTAATCAAACAATAGAAATCATTTCTGTAAACCACAGTCTGGAAAAATTAAATAGAATGTGTACATAAGTGATTAGGATTACATTATTATTATAAGTAAAATTTTTTATTTCCTTTACTTTATTATTTTTTCAAATGTATCCACCTTGTTATTCTAAACTGTATTATCTTAGTAAACTTCACTAAACTGCAACTCACCTGAAAAATTCTACCAATATATGATATGGAAGTGGAATGTATTCTGCTGAACACTTCACAGAAACAGTATTTGCAGTACTTTCAGTTGAACTGAAACCTATTTTTCTTATATATCCTTCTAAAGATATGGTCGACTGTAAAAGAACAATAATTACTACTGCCTCAAAGTAAATAGGCTTTGAGACTCATTAACCACCTTAGTTTTGCTTCAGCTATTAATCTGAGAAGGCATTTATTACTTTGCATATTGCAATGCAATAGAGAATATCAGCTAATTAATTCCACTGGGAGATTTTGAAAACACATAAACAATGTTTTAAAAATAAGTTAATCATATAAGAAAATAAAAAATAGAATACATACATGATATTCGCCAGGATAATCAGAACTTCAAGTAATTATTATTTTTGTGTTTGTAGAAGAAATGAGTAGTTATAATTCAGATTTTTTTATAGAAATAGATGTAAAAAGATAGATTTTGATGAAGAGGAAGTCAGCATAGTATGACAGATGATTGTGTAAACTCTGGGGAAATACTGAGCTCAGAAACTTGCTTTATTGATTACTGTGTGATCTCATGGAAATTACTCCTTTTCTCTAGACCTGGGCTTTTTCAACATAAAGTGGAATTTTAAAAGTATCCAAAAAACAGGTCTTTAAAGAGTTAAAATATTACATTTGAACTATTCAGAGTGATGTAATGTAAACTATATTACCTGTTATTATTAGATACCAGAAGTCCAAGAGATGTAAATGCAGTTTTTCCAACCATTCCATGATACAAAGAGCAAATTAAATTAAAAACAAAAATACTTTCTTTGTTTCATAATCCATAAACTTGGATGTAGGTTCATTGTAGTATAACTGGGATGGAAATATTTTTACTCTTGGGATTCTGGCACAGTTCATCTTCCTAGAGTCTGTCTTTTTTTTTTTTTTTTAACACAAAATGAACAATTTTTTTGTCACATGCATGACTCTAGGTACTTGTTTTTTTTTAATTTTTTAAATTTTTTTTACTTGGTGTGCTGTAATTACACATCTTTGTTTTTGTATAATTTATTTTAAATATCCATTTTTGGGTTTAGGCTTTTTTTTTTTTTTTACATAGTTTGAGACAAATAGACACTGTGACTGTGATAATGAGTAAGTAGAGTGAGCATTGCTTAATCATCCATACAATGGGCACATTAATATCAGTCTCTCCATCAAATTTTTGAGGAATAGTTACTTATTTCTCAAGAGTGCATTGTGCTTTATAAGTGGTATGCAGACCTACACTATTGTTATGCTTATAATACTTGAAGTAAAAATCGAATCCTTGTGGGAATAAGTTAAAACGTATTCACATAGATCAATAAAAGTCACAATTATTTATTGAGTACCTGCCACCTACAATCCTTTATTTTGGATCTATTCTCTTTTAACTTACTAATTATCTTTATTTATTAAGCAATGTGTATTTAACATCTCTTCTCTGTTAACTAGGGATATACATAGAAATCAGATATAGCCTTGACCCTGAATCAAAAAGCAGAGTGATGAGCATTGAGTCATGAGCAAAACATTGAGTCATGATAACCTAAAAATGGACTTACCATATTGATCAGAGATTCTAAAAGGGTTTCCTTGAAACTGTGATGCTTAAATTAGAGTAGAGTACATGCAGGAAAACTTAGTTTATCTTTCCTTCAGAGATAAGGAAAAAATAGCACATCACTCCTGGTACCATGGAAATTTATGAATACAATTGTTTTATGAAATTACTAAAACTTTTCCATAAAAAGTCAGTTTGTCCAATAGTAATCTGGCTTCTATTGCATGAGATATCTTTAAGTATTCATGTATAATTAAATACTAGCTCCAGCTTCTGATATAACAAGCAAGGTTGAAGGGGTGGGGAAATAATTCTGTATGAAGACCAAGTCTTTTGTTGTGAGGTAAGGGTGGTGTGACTGGTCTTGGCACATTTACGTTATTCACATTACTCTCTGTAATGGGAGCCTTAAAGGGGCCCACGTTCCAGAAGATTCTTTACTATAGTTAATGCCCATGCTGGAAAATGTCTCCATTAAGAAAACACTGAGTCTTCAAACAGTAAGTGGAAATATTGAGGGACAGGTAAATTAGGGAACTCTTCATCTCCTCCACTTTTTCTTTTTCTCTGCACTTTTTCTATCCATACCTTCCTTCTCTCCATTTAAATGTTTGGAATTTAATATTCAATGTTCTTTGGCTAATGAATTAAGTTGGGAAGGGGTTAATAGGCTCTTTTTCGTCCACATATTCTGACTATCTTAGAATTAGTTACCAAGAAGTGATGCTGAAGTAGAATGATTGAAATTACATAAGGGCTGTGCACATCCTGTCTTGTAAAACTTTCCAAGTTTGATGTGCATCAGATAATAAATGATCAATATCTATTTCTGAAATGAATAAATGAATGTGGAAATATTGTTAGCATTAACATGATCAAGAAGTATGAGATGAGGGCACTGTGCATTAGATTCTTCCAATATGGCCATAAGAGTTTAGATGAAAAAGGGATCAGGTAACTAACATTCAGACATTACTTAGATACTCCAAATTCTGATGTCTACTTGTTTATTGGATATCATCACTTGAGTGTTGATTTGAGGCATTTTAAGCTTAGTCTATTATAATTATAACTTCTGTATTTTTCATCCGTCTCAATCTGTCCCTTTCTTTAGTATTGTCCATGCATACAGGGCTCTGTGATTGCTCTGGTCTTTTTTTTTTTTTTTTGATGCAGCTCACTCTTTGGGGAAAAAAAATAGACAAGTTCACCACAAACCAGTATAGTCCTCAACTTCTAGGCTAACATCCAGGTATCCGTTTCCAAGAATTGCCTCCTCAGGTAGCCCATCTTCCTATTTAGGATGTGTACATCCCTCTTTCCTGAGCTCATTCTCACAGGGCTGGGTGGTGTTCCTAGTGTACATATGTCAAGGCTCAGTGAGTGGCTACTTATAGTAGTGAGGGAATGAACAGAACTGGATATTTATAATGAAGTATCCAAATGTCTGTGAAGAGAGCACAGAGAGCAAAGGACTGAAAGAGCTCCATGCTTCTCATAAGATGAGTGGAGAGGAGAGGAGGGTGCCATCTTGGTGAGCCTGTGCCAAGAATGGTGGCTGCCAGGACCAGTGGCTCTCAGAGACCAACTCCAGCAAAGAAACAGAATATTGTTGAGCCAGTGATTGCAGAAAACCATCAGCAAAGGCAATAACATTCTTCTCTCTACACTTGAATACCCCAAGACAAGACTTCCCAGGATATCCAGCCAAATTGTCCAGTGAACTCCTGGGGCTGCAGCTGAACTCTGAGAAACAACAAGACCTTCCTGTGTCCTAATGGCTGCAACCCTCCTTGTCAAGACCATTGTTAATATACAGTCCAACCATCCAAATCACCCA
>PVLC010040336.1:0-13898 GCA_004027655.1 Graphiurus murinus
TTTTTTTTTTTTTTTTTTTTTTTTTTTTTTTTTTTTTTTTTTTTTTTTTTTTTTTTTTTTTTTTTTTTTTGTGGTACTGGGGATTGAACTCAGGGGCATTCTACCTCCGAGCTATACCCCCAGCCCTATTTTTTATTCTTTATTTTGAAACCGAGTCTCACTAAGTTGCGGAGTGCCTCACTAGGTAGCTGAGGCTGGCTGAGATCCCGGATCCTCCGGTCTCAGCCTCCCGAATGCTGGGATTACAAGCGTGCATCACCACGCCCGGCTTGCTTTTTTTTTTTTAATAGAATTTCACTAAGTTGCTGAGGCTGGCCTCCAACCTAGTTCAGTAGAAACCACCCAAGTTCTCCTTCAAAAGATAGTTATGACTTTTATTTTTACTACATAATTAACAAGTTATAATGGTCAAGAATCTTAGTTGCTTTTCCCCCCACAAAACAATTCCATCAGCCGGGTGTGGTGGCACACGCTTGTAATCCCAGCATTTGGGAGGCTGGGACCAGAGGATCCAGGTTCACGGCCAGCCTCAGCTACCTAGTGAGGCATTCCGCAACTTAGTGAGACCCTGTTTCAAAATAAAGAATAAAAAATAGGGCTGGGGTTATAGCTCGAAGGTAGAATGTCCCTGAGTTCAATCCCCAGTACCGCAAAAAAAAAAAAAAAAAAAAATTCCATCAAGCTACATTATAAGAAGGAGTTGATTTCCTATATTCCTTCTCAAATGGGGTGAAGCCTCCCTTTATTTTCTACAGTAGAAGTCCGTCAGCCCCTTAAAAAGCAGGAATGAGAGATTCTTAATAATGTAAAAGGTTAACTTCACTACAACTAGTAGGTTCTTCCTCACCGATTTCAAAGACTGTGTCTAAAGAAAAGATCAGAAAATGCATATCATAGCACCTTAGCCATTTGGGCTGTATACAATTATGTTTCATACAGTGTGATTTGGCCAGTGGCATATCTAATTCTGTATAAAAAATGTTTTTAACAAGACAAAAATAACTACTAAAGAATGACAAGGGTGGCTTTTAGACTGGCAGAGTAATTCCCAAAGGTAGTTTTAGGAAGGTATGTAAGACAGTTATTGGCAGCAGTTTTTCTCCCTCCCCACTTTCCTGTGCTTTTTCTTTCCATTTTCTTCTTCCTTCCATGTTTTTGCCCTTGTTCAGGCCACCAGAGTTACACAACCCTACTAATGACAGAAATGTACTCAAAAGTTCTGCTGCTCACAAACAGCAGTGTACATAAGCCTTAGCAGCATCAAAACCTTACTAGCTGAGCCGGGCGTGGTGGCGCACGCTTGTAATCCCAGCATTCAGGAGGCTGAGACCGGAGGATCCGGGTTCGCGGCCAGCCTCAGCTACCTAGTGAGGCACTCCGCAACTTAGTGAGACTCGGTTTCAAAATAAAGAATAAAAAATAGGGCTGGGGGTGTAGCTCGGAGGTAAAATGCCCCTGAGTTCAATCCCCAGAACCGCAAAAAAAAAAAAAAAAAAACACCTTACTAGCTGTGTGACAATCTCTCTATGCCTCAGTTTCATCACCTGTAATGGGAAGACAAAAACAGTATCCCTACTTCAATTAAGAGGATTAAATCCATCATTTCTTAATCTTTTACAACAGTGTCCATTACATAGTATATATGTTTGTTAACAACACCATTCTCTATAGTTACTATCTACCTCTACTGAAGCATAAATAACAAAAATTCCAGGTATACAACATGATGTTTGGATATATGTACACATTAAGAAACAATTGCAGCCGGGTGTGGTGGCACCCGTTTGTAATCTCAGTACTTGGGAGGCTAAGACCAGAGGATCTGGGTTCTCGGCCAGCCTCAGCTACTTAGTGAGGCACTCTGCAACTTAGTGAGACCCTGCTTCAAAATAAAGAATAAAAATTAGGGCTGAGGGTTCAATCCCCAGTACCACAAAAAAAAAAAAAAGAAACAATTGTACTGGGTGTGGTGGTGCACACTTGTATTCCCAGAACTTGGGAGGCTGACTGAGACAGGAGGATCTCAGGTTCATGGTCAGCCTCAGCAACTTAGAAAAATAAAATAGAACTGGGGGTATAGCTCAGAGGTAGCATGTCCCTGGGTTCAATTCCCAGTAACAAAAAAAGAAATAAACAATTGTCACAATAAAGATAACATTTCCATCACCTCATGTAACGACCTTTTCTTTTTTGTGTGTGGTGCCAACACTATGACCTGCGCTCTTATTAAGTTTTAAATAATGATACAGTATTACTGTGGTCACCATGTTGTTCATTAGGTCTCCAGAACTTATTCATCTTTTTTTTTTTTTTTTTTTTTTAGGGGGAGAGGGCTATTGGGGATTGATCACAGAGTCATTCTATCCCCAGCCCTTTTTATTTTTTAGGGTCTCACTAAGTTGCTGAGGCTGGCCTGGAACCTGCAATCCTCCAGTCTCCAACTCCCACGTATTGGGATTACAGGCGTGTGTGCCACCACACCCAACCAGAATGTATTCACCTTATAATTAAAACTTTGTACCTTTTGAACATCTCCCCATTTTCCCTCACCCCCTGACAACTACCACCTATGATCAGTTTCTCCAAGTTCAGCTGTTTTAGATTCCACATTTAAGTGATAGCATGCAGTCTTTGTCTTTCTTTACAGCCACTTCAAAAATATAAGTTTTTACATATTATTTCATCTTCATCTTCTTTCCCCCTCTGTTTCCTAAGGGGGAAAACTAAAGCAAGGCAACGTTTTCCAATTCTCAAGGTAGGTTGGTAGCGGAATTAAGTCACACCTACATTTTCTCACTTCCCCAGAACTCGTTCCACTATGCAATACAACTGAAAATGTTAAAGAACGCAAACCTCTTAAAATGTCAGAAAAGAAAAATTAATAGTGGGCCGAGAACAAGCCTCAGTGGTAAAGCACTTGCAAGGGCTTAGGTTCAATTCCCAGCAACCTCTCGCCCCCCCTCACCCCGCCAAATTTTAAAAAAAAAAATTGATGGAATCTTCATGAAGAGATAGAAAGGAGTGAGAACTAGGAGACCTGGGTTCTATTTCTGGACTCTGTCCCACATTGGCTCCCCTACCCTTGGGCAGGTCACCAGCCCTCAGTGCCCAGAAAAGCTATCTAAGCCAAGGGTTCAAGCCTTCTCCTTTTTCGAAAAAGGGCAGTGTGGTTTAAGATCTCCTTGGAGATGCAGATTGTAGGTCCACGCACAACAGAAAAATAAGCGCAAGTCAGGCAGATGGGGAAATTCTGGCTCAATCCAACTCCCTCCACTCTCAGGGAGCTGAGGCCAGCGAGGGTAGAGGCGAGGGCTGCCCCCGGGGACCTCGCCACTTAGACGTCGGGAGCAGGCACAGCCTGTGCCGCTGCCCCAGCCAGCCGACGCCCCGGGCCGCCCCGCGTGGCTGGTGCTCACCTCTCTCCAGAGACGCTGGGTCCTGCTCCGAGGCGCCGCCACTGCGCTCAGGACCCATCGCCTCCGGCTCCAGACCACCACCCGTCAGCAAGCCGTCAGCCATTTCAAATTTCCGCGGGCCGCCTCCCCAGTCAGAATGCGATGACGAAGATGACTCTGATTGGATAGTCGGGCGGAGGCGGTTCCTCCGGAGCCCCGCCCCGTCCCGACTTCCACCTACCGGTCTGAAACAGCCTCGGCGCCCTCTAGGGGCCCGGCGGACCGCTGCTGTCCTGCAAGTTTCCAGTTGGCCTTAGTGGGACCAATTTGGACAAGATTAAATTGGGACATAATTTGGCGTGATTTCTGAAAAACTAACAAGCTATAACTGGAAGTGGGTGGACTGAGAGTCAAGAACACACTAATTAGACTTGTTTGAAGTATTGCTAGTGTTATTATCTTGAGCAAGTCACTTCACCTCTCAGGCAATTGTAATACGCAGTCCCGAAACTTTCAGTGTGGCGCACGCTTGTAATCCCAGCATTTGGGAGGCTGAGACCAGAGGATCCGGGTTCGCCGCCAGCCTCAGCTACCTAGTGAGGCCCTCCGCAATTTAGTGAGGCCCTGTTTCAAAATAAAAAATAAAAAACAGGGCTGGGGCTGTAGCTCGGAGGTAGAATGCCCCTGGGTTCCATCCCCAGTACTGCAATAATAATAATAATAATAATAAATAATTAACTAAAAGGAAAACTTTCACTATCCAAATCAATCCTCCCCGCTTCCTCTTCTCTCGCTCTACCTCTCCCTCCCCTCCACACACATACATACACGAACACTGGATATTTTCAAAAAATGTTAACTCATATTTAGTAAGTACATGTATTGACTCTTATTAAAGGAAACTGTAACCTGGAGAAATTATTGGAATAATAATTAACATTTACTTAGTACTGTATACTCTCCTGCATGCTTTACCTGCGTTATCTTATTTAATCCTCAATGAGACAGGAAATATTATATCCATTTTACGGATGAGAAAGTAGAATCTACCAAGAAGTTAAGAAACTTTTTCAATCTAACTCGGCAGAACCAGAACTTGGAAACCTGCCAAGTGCTTCTGGAGAAGCCACTCTTTAATATTTGTGCCAGGAGCCAGGCGTGGTGGCGCACGCTGGTAATCCCAGTATTTGGGAGGCTGAGAACCGATTATCCAGGTTTGAGGTCAGCCTCAGCAATTTAGGCCCTCCGTAACTTAGTGAGACCCTGTTTCATAATAAAGAATAAAAAATAGGATTGGGGGTGTAGCTCGGAGGTAGAATGCCCCTGAGTTCAATCCCCAGTACAAAAAAAAAAAAAAAAAAAAAAAAAATTGTGCCAGGCCATCATTACCAGGCTGAGGTCCACCTAAGGTAGTACAGGACACCAGGTAAGATGAATCTGGCAAGCCGGGCGTGGTGGCGCACGCTTGTAATCCCAGCATTCGGGAGGCTGAGACCGGAGGATCCGGGTTCGCGGCCAGCCTCAGCTACCTAGTGAGGCACTCCGCAACTTAGTGAGACCCTGTTTCAAAATAAAGAATAAAAAATAGGGCTGGGGGTACAGCTCGGAGGCAATCTTGTCATGGGAAACATTTCCACTAATTGCTTCAAAGGAAAACCTTAGAGCTGAAACAAGACAGACCAGGAGAGGCAACTGTATTTAATTCAGCTAGCTTTTCTGGGAAACACCATTTCTTTGACTCCTGTATGTAGTCTTACCTGAGATTTATCCATTCACTGAACATATATTTATTGAGCATCACAAGGTGAAGACACATAAAATAAAATCAAGACTAGCAACAGGTCTTGAGGACTAAGCTAGCTTTCTGGTAATTCTCTTTACCCCTCCTATCCACAAACACCACCTGTGGCACCATTCCCATTTCTCTCAGCCCTGGAGACAAGATAGCTCAGATAGCTCTCTTCTTCTTCTTTTTTTTTTTTTTTTTTTTTTGCGGTACCGGGGATTGAACTCAGGGGCATTCTACCTCCAAGCTACACCCCTAGCCCTATTTTTTTATTCTTTATTTTGAAACCGAGGCTCACCAAGTTGCAAAGGGCCTCACTAGGTAGCTGAGGCTGGCCAAGAACCGGGATCCTCCAGTCTCAGCCTCCCGAATGCTGGGATTACAAGCGTGCGCCACCACACCTGGCTAAGATAGCTCTCTTCTGATTGCCAGATACTTCCCCAAGACAGTGCTTCTGGAAATGAACAAGAATCCACAGTCAGAGGAACCTCCATACTGATCTCCCTGGTGGTTGTACTAATTTACAATCCCACCAACAGTGTGTAAGGATTGCTATTTCCCCATATCCTCACCAGAATTTATTATTGTTTGTTTTCTTGGCGATTGCCATTCTAATTGGAATTAGATGGAATATCAGGGTGATTTTGATTTGCATTTCCCTGATTGCTAATGACATTGAACCTTTTTTTCATATATTTATTGGCCATTTGTATTTTTCTTTTGAGAAATGTCTATTCATTTCACTAGCCCCTACTTCAGTGTATGTGTTTGGGGTGAGGGCGTGCTGGGGATTGGACCCAGGGGCATTCTACCTCTGAGCTACACCCCCAACCCTTTTTTTTTTTTTTTTTCGGTACTGGGGATAAAATCTGGGGGAATTCTACCTCCCAGCCACAGCCCCAGTCCTGTTTTTTATTCTTTATTTGAAACAGGGTCTCACCAAGTTGCGGAGTGCCTCACTAGGTAGCTGAGGCTGGCCGCGAACCCAGATCCTCTGGTCTCAGCTTCCCAAATGCTGGGATTACAAGCATGTGCCACCACGCCCGGCTTGGATGTGAGTTTTTTGAAGGCAAATACCATGTCACGGTTCTCTTTGTATTGCTAGTATTACTACTAATCCTGACTTAGTAAAAGACCAACTAAATCAATACTGGTTGGTTGGTTGGTTGGTTGGTTGGTTGGTTGGTTGGTTGGTTGGTGGTACTAGGGGTGGAACTCAGGGGCCTTCTACCTCCAGGCTATACCCTCCAGCCCTATTTTATTTTTTATTTTGAAACAGGTTTTCGCTAAGTTGCTGAAGCTATCCTTGGAACCTGCGATCCTCCTGTCCCAGCCTCCCAAGTACTGGGATTACAAGCATAGGCCACTACCACCTTGCCCAGCCTGATTCTCTTATATACAATGTAACATTACAGTGTCATTAGCCAAATGGCTCCAGTTTCAAATCAAGCAGCCAGAGGACTGGGCCTTATATAAGTTGCTACTCCCGAAGTCTTCTCTTCCTACAACCACAAATTCTTCATTGGCATCATTGCCTAGTCAGTAAAGTTTGCCTGTATTGGAGGGCATCTGCTCCCAAACTAAACTACCAGCTTTCCCAAGGAGAGAAATACCCTACAGGATAGTTAAGGGCTTTTAAGTCCCCCTAGAGGCTGTTATTGAGCATGCATCTCAATGATTATCTGAGAGCAGCTGTGGGCCAAGGCAGTGCGTGTTCTAAACAGCAGAGAAGGGGAAAGGTTACCCACTCCTAAGAGGGGTTGTCTCTCCATCTGCAGTTGTACAGAGTTCCATTGTAGGGCCAGAGTGGGCCAAGCATCTTCCACAGGAAAGGAAGGTAACCTACAATGTCCACTGGCTGCAGGGAGAGAAGAGACAGGGGACTCTGTCACTCTGAGCTGATTCTAAAGCTCCCCCCTGGACAAAACAAAGAACAAAAGCCAGGCCTGGATTTTGGCATGTATTTTCCACTAGAGGGCAGCTTAAACTTTCAAAAGAAAATTCATCTTTAACACTATGTAAAATACTGAGAAATTCTTACAGCCAATTTCCTCTTGAGCCTCCAAGCCCTGTGTGAAGCCCTGGAAAGGAGAAGGAAATTAATTCAGCCCTTGCCTGTGGAGCTCACTCTCCAGGGAGGGAGCAACATATTAAGCAAGAGAACAAGCCATGGTTTTATCATCAGATCTGCAATAACTATCATCAAGGAGAGCTGGCTGTCAGGAGAAAGAGTCCCAGGCAGAACCCTCCCTGGGTTAGAAGTGAAGTTGGATATATGAATCCACAAATGTGATAGATTGCACATGAGCACACACACACACACACACACACACACACACACAATGATTACAAAAAAATTAGAGAAACCTGATTACATTCAGTGGATCAAATCAATATCAATATCCTAGTATAATATATTATATTATGTATTATAAATATTAATATTGATTTTTTTTGGAGTACTGGGGATTGAACCCAGGGGATTCTACCTCCGAGCTCCACCCCCATCCCTATTTTTTATTCTTTGTTTGAAACAGGGTCTCACTAAGTTGGGAAGAGTCTCACTAAGTAGCTGAGGCTGTCTGAGAACCCGGATCCTCCTGTCTCAGTCTCCCAAGTACTGGGATTACAAGCATGCACCACCATGCCCGGCTTGATTAATGTTAATCTATACTATATTATACTTTAGTTTTGCAAATGTTACCATTGGAGAGCCAACAGGGCAAAGTCAACAGCAAAACCTCTCAATTTATTATTCTCATATCACCTTTATTAAGTTATCATTTACATAAATAAAAAGTACCCATTTTAAGTATACACCTTTATATATTTTGACAATTATATACAGTTGCACAATCACCACAACAAAGATATAGAATATTTTCCATTATCCCAAGAGGTTTCTTTATGCTGTTTCCCCATCAACTGCCCCCCTGCGCTGCCCCCCCTACATACATACATGCACACACACACACCAAAAAAAAAAAAAAAAAAACCTCCCAGACCCTGGTAACCATTGATCTGCTGTCAGTATACACTTGTGTTTTTCTAGGTTTCATATAGATGCAATCAGAGTATGCATACTGCATGATTCAACTATATGACATTCTAGAAAAGGAAAAACTATGGAGACTATAAAAAGATTGGCAGTTGCCAGGGTCAGGAAGGAGAGAGAATGAACAGGCAGAGCACAGAGGATTTTTAGGGCAATGAAAGGCTTCCCTACGCTACTATAGTGATGGATATATGTCATTATAAATTTGCTCAAATTCACAGAATGTTCAACTAAGAATGAACCCTAATGTAAACTGTGGACTCCAGGCAACAAGGTTCATCAGTTATAACAAATGTGTCATTCTGGTGGGGGGTGTTGATAATGAGGGAGGCTGTGTGTGGCAGAGGAAGGGGGTATATGGTAACCACTCTCTACTTTTCACTTAGTTTTGTTGTGAACCAAGACTGGTCTAAAGAAATAGTATTTAAAAAGAAGAAAGGGTCGAGGTTGCAGTTCAGCGGTAGAGCACTTGCCTTGTGTGAGACTCTGGGCTCACATCAGAAGAGAAGGAGGAAGAAGAGGATATGGACAAAGATGACTAGGAGGAAGAGGACTAGGAAGAGGAGGGCAAGGAACAGAGCCTACTGAACCTATAAATGTTGGAGTTCTGCAGGGCTAAGCCCACTTCTTTGTTTCTTTCCCTGGGAAATTCATCCAGTCTCATTACAACTCCATAATGGGTGGACTCTTATTCTCAGCACTAGCCCTGCATATACAATTGCCTACTATCTATTTCAAGATCAGAGGGTCAGAGTTCAAACCCTCTATCAGTAACCCTATACTTGACCTTCATTCAGGATTCTCTACTTGAGTAAGTGATACTGTTGGGTTCAAATTAGGGGTGCCTCACCAAAGAACGATCACTTCACACAGAGCAATGCAAAAGCAAGAAGGAGGTTTATTGCTAGCTCATGCTAGGATCCAAGTCTCATCCAACACAGTGGAGTCTTGACAAGGATCCCCACTCTGGCTTTGTTTAGCCTTTTATAGTGGGAGTGTACACAGGCGGGAATGGGACTGGTGAAATCTTGTTGCCAGGGCAGAGAGAGACTATGGAGACCATAAAGATTGGCTGGTTTGTCTGGAAGGGATACAGGGTGTACTGGGATAGGTTTGGTCCATTAGGGCGGGACCTAGGGACTGGAGTCATTTGGTAATAGGACAAAGACATTTAGTGGGCCTGGGGACTCTTATCTTTTTCTCTGATTAGCTTCAAGGCCATTTTGCCTGGGAAAAATTGAAACAGGCCCAGGCCTGCTAGTTTTTTGGGGTTTTGGGGGTTTTTTTAACCCGACTTTCCAGACTATCATGGCAGTGCCTTACAATACCACCATCTATCCAGTTTCTCCAGACAGAAACAGGGGAGTGCCTCTTTACACAGAATACATTGGCAAATTATCTTAATCCAGCATACTGAGTTCTTACACTTCTCACAATCAGTCTCTTCTTTACTTCTCCCTCTCCTACCAATTCATTCTTTCTAAAGAATCATTGGCAGCCAGGTGTGGTGGCTCATGCTTGTAATCCCAGTACTTGGGAGGCTGAGATGGGAGGATCCGGGTTCAAAGCCAGCCTCAGCTACTTAGTGAGGCTCTCCACAACTTAGCGAGACCCTGTTTCAAAATAAAGAATAAAAAATAGGGCTGAGGGTATAGCTCGGAGGTAGAATGCCCCTGAGTTCAATTCCCAGTACCGCAAAAAAAAAAAAAAAAAAAAAAAATCCACTGGCTGTAAAAGTATATCCCATTTAAAATGCAGTGATGTCCACTATCCCAGCCCCCTCTTATCCCTTGCTCACCCTCGCAAGTCACACTGACTTTTTTCCATCCCTGAAACGAGCTAAGCTCCGGTCCCTCAGGATCTTCATGGGCATGCTGTGCCCTCTGCCTGGCATGCCCTTCCCACTGAGGGCATTAACCTAGTCATTAACCTTCACTGGATAACATGTTCATGTTTAATTCAAACAGGTCTGTTACCAAGGCAGTCAAAATCCCCCATCTCCTGGGAAGGAGCTCCTAGAGTAGAAATGATGCCAGGAAAAGGAGGGAGGTCCTAGCATTTCTCTGAGTTTCCATAGGTTTTGTTTAATTATAATAATAATAATAATAATAATAATAATAATAATAATGTCTTATTATAACAACAACCAGGCACAGTGGTGCACATTTATAATCCCAGTACTTGAGAGGCTAAGACAATGAATGAAGGCCTAGTACTAGGGAGGCTAAGACAGAAGGATCACAGGTTCATGGCCCACTTCAGAAACTTAGTGAGGCCATCCTCAACTTAATGAGACCCTGTTTCAAAATAAAAGAATAAAATAGGTCTGGGGGTGTATCTCAGAGGTAGAATACCCCTGGGTACAATCCCTAGTATGGAAGGAAGGAAGGAAGGAAGGAAGGAAGGAAGGAAGGAAGGAAGGAAGGAAGGAAGGAAGGAAGGAAGGAAGGAAAAGGAAAGGAGAGAGATAAAGGAAAGAAGGAGAGCCGGGCGTGGTGGCGCACGCTTGTAATCCCAGCATTTGGGAGGCTGAGACCTGAGGATCTGGGTTCGCAGCCAGCCTCAGCTACCTAGTGAGGCACTCCACAACTTAGTGAGACCCTGTTTCAAAATAAAGAATAAAATATAGGGCTGGGAGTATAGCTTGGAGGTAGAATGCCCCTGAGTTCAATCCCCAGTACTGCAAAAAAAAAAAAAAAAGAATCTGATAACCAAACCTACAACATTATCCTAAATCTGGAAATGAGGCCCATAAGTCGAGGCTATAGGATTGTGATAACCCAATGAAAGGAGGATTAAATAAAAGGATGCCAGCCGGGCATGGTGGCACTCGCCTGTAATCCTAGTACTTGGGAGACTGAGACAGGAGGATCAAAGGTTTGCCACCAGCCTCAACAACTTAAAGAGACCCTGTTTCAAAAAAAAATAAAATAAAATAGGGCTTGGGTATAGCTCAAAGGCAAAATGCTCCTGGGTTCCACCCCCAGTACCACAAAAATAAAATAGAAGAATGAGTGTAAAGTGCACTCCCTACATTTCACTGGTATTATTTAGAGAGATTCTCCTTCAAATTTTTCTTTTTTTTTTTTTTTTTTTTTTTTTTTGCGGTACTGGGGATTGAACTCAGGGGCATTCTATCTCCGAGCTATACCCCCAGCCCTATTTTTTATTCTTTATTTTGAAACCGAGTCTCACTAAATTGTGGAGTGTCTCACTAGGTAGCTGAGGCTGGCCGCGATCCCGGATTCTCCGATCTCAGCCTCCCAAATGCTGGGATTACAAGCGTGCGCCACTACGCCCAGCCTTCAAATTTTTTCAAATGTAAATGACTCAGTGATGAAAATCCCAGCATGAAGATTTCTGGAATTAGAATTCCTAGGCACAAACTTTTTTAAGGTTCTCAGAACAGCTAGCCAAATTGCCCTTCTGATAGGCAGGCTCTCTCATCCAGAAGACTTAATTATTGGCAACAAGATCTCTCTCTCTCTCCCCCTCTTCCCATCTCTGTCTTTCTGTCTCTGTCCATTTGTCTATCTCTGCATCTCTCATTCTCTCTCTCTCTCTCTCTCTCTCTCTCTCTCTCTCCCCCCCCCCACCACATTATCCAAAACTTCTTTAGTATGCCCTGTCCTCTACCCACTAAGATCGCTCACCCATCCACCATTCCAGAGGAAACTAGCATCTGGGACCTGGTCACAAAGGAAGAGCCCCAAAGATTCAAATAGTTTTTCTTTTGCAGCTTGTCATCTGCTTCATTCAGCCCAAATTAGGTGTCTCCATTCTACTCCATCACATATCTGTATGCTATCCTCATTTATCCCAGATAGAGCAATTTCTGGAGCTTTTGTTGCCATTCTGTGCGATCTTTTTTATTTAGCTTTTTTTTTTTTTTTTTTTAAAGATACGTGCTTTTCTGACCCCATCAGTGTCTTAGTGTCTTTTTCAGAGATGTGATTTTGTTTCTATGGCAACTGAGGGGTCTATTATAATCAAATATTGAGCCCCATTAAATCACAATCTTCTCATCCCCGCTGCAGCTTGCTCTGACTGTTATGCTGTATTAGGCTGCTTTTTTTCTGAATCCTCAATCAGGCAGTTGACATTCATTTCACTCTGATGGACAGAGGCCACTCAAGATACACTCTAGATGGCTTAAGAATATGCATTTAAAAAAAATTATGTCCACCTCAAGTGCCAAAGTCAAAGTGCATGTGCCCAATCATCCTTTTTTAAAGAGCAAAAAACTTTCAAAGAACACTTCCCTCAATAATATTCTTATGTCATAGCTGCCTTTGATTTCCATATCTGACTCCAAATTGGATAAGGTCTAAGTAAATAATAAGCTTCCATGTATTGAATATATACTGGGTGCTAGGCACTATGCTCAGCCTTTTGTTATTTGTTATTTAATTTGTGGGGGGGGGGCCCGCTGGGGATGGAACCCAGGGGCATTCTACCTCTGAGCTACACCCCTAACCCTATTTTTTGTTCTTTATTTTGAAATAGGGTCTCACTAAGTTGCAGAGGGCCTCACTAAGTAGCTGAGGCTGGCCGCACACCTGCAATCCTCTTCTCTCAATCTCCAAAGTACTGGGATTACAAGCATGCGCCACAACGCCCAGTTTATTTTTTATTTTGAAACAGGCTGTCACTAAGTTGCTGAGGCTTTCCTCAAACCTGCAATCCTCCTGTCTCAGCCTCTCAAGTAATGGGATTACAAGCATGTGCCACCATACCCGGTTGTTATTTAAATTTTTTAATTAAATAATAAACTACAAGCCAGGCGTGGTGGCGTATGTTTGTAATCCCAGCATTCGGGAGGCTGAGATCAGAGGATCCGGGTTCGAGACCAGCCTCAGCTACCTACTGAGGCACTCCGCAACTTAGTGAGACTCGGTTTCAAAATAAAGAATAAAAAAATAGGGCTGGGGGTATAACTCAGAGGTAGAATGTCCCTGAGTTCAATCCCCAGTACCACAAAAAATATATATATAATAATAATAATAATAATAATAATAATAATAATAATAATAAACTACAGCCGGGCATGGTGGCGCATGCTTGTAATCCCAGCATTTGGGAGGCTGAGACCAGAGGATCTGGGTTCGAGGCCAGCCTCAGCTACCTAGTGAGGCACTCCACAACTTAGTGAGACCCGGTTTCAAAATAAAGAATAAAAAAATAGGACTGGGGGTATAGCTCGGAGGTAGAATGCCCCTGAGTTCAATCCCTAGTACCGCAAAAATAAATAAATAAATAATAAACTACAGGTTCCAAATTTTAAAAGTGTAAGTGTCCTTCCAGTAAAAATTTCTCCTGCTACACCTATTCCCCAGTCAGCCAGTTTCCCTCTCCACAAACAACTGTTCTTTTATATTCTCCCAGAGATAGTTTATGCGTATTGAAACAAATAGCTTGCTGCTTTCATTTTATATGTCTTTTAAATCATTTACTGTTAGTACATCCGTCGTGTGTGTGTGTGTGTGTGTGTGTGTGTGTGTGTGTGTGTGTGTGTGAGAGAGAGAGAGAGAGAGAAAGAGAGAGAGAGAGAGAGAGATAAAGATACTAGGGATTGAACCCAGGGGCATTCTACCTCTGAGCTACACCCCCAACCTCATTTTATTTTAATTTTTTTATTTTGTTTTTTTTTTTTTTTTTTTTT
>PVLC010040337.1:0-13892 GCA_004027655.1 Graphiurus murinus
TGCTTAAGTAAAAATTAAAAGTGCAAGGATGGATGCATTCACCCAGGGCCATGGTCTTCTGAGAAAACTCAAGAACTATGACAGAGGTGTCCGACCACTCAAAAACCCATTCCCCTTATCATAGAATAGAGGTGTTACTGGGAAAGGAACTGCCCAGCCATGAAATATATTTCCCAGCTCCCCTTCCATCTAGAAGTGACCATAGGACTAGTTCTCTCCTCTTGAGAATGAACAGAAGTAAGGCGTCTCCTATATCCGGGACAGGGTCTTAGAGCAGTTGCATTATCTCCATTCTTTTTTTGGATGGCTGGATATAAGTAACAACGAGGCCCTAGGGAAAGACCCTGGGTTCTCAGATAGGGGAAAGCCACTGTGGACTAATACGTACTGAGAAACAGGGCCATTATCATGTTTTGATCTCTTTGTTACCAAAGGTTGGATTACAACAGAGACTTCTAAGGAATGCCAAGTTGAAGGTGAATGGCTGGACAAAGGGAGAGAGAAGCAAAATATGAAGCTATGGAAAGAAGAGGGGTGATTAGGAAAATAGGATAACTCTAAAAGCACAGTGTTGCAGAAATTAAGGGAGGAACAACCTCGAGTAGAAAAGAAGTGATCGGCAGTGTTAAATGTTCAGATGCAGAAGGAGGAGTAATCATGAGGGGGAAAAAACAAGATTGTTCACTACCTTCCAGAATCAAAATAGATATGGGCAGGCATTTCAAAGACCCGAGACCATGTGACCAGTACATATTGTCTTTCTTTCCACTTGTTTCTCGGTTGGGCTTTCCTCTCCTGGCTCCGAAGGAGCTTGAACTTCAGAACATCCCCAAAGGACTGTGCAGCATGGTCCATAACCAATGGAAAAGTGATGTGGAAGGCTGCAGAGAAGCCCTTCTGTTGGGCCGTTGGGCCGCTTTGCAGGAATCAAGTCCTGACACATCTGGGACTGCAGAGTACAACAGGACAAACAGGGGAGGCATTTTTGTTTGTAAAAGGAAAGACAAAATGCATTCCAGCCTTGAACCAGACAGACTGCAGCATCCCGCTGGGAAGCAGCAGGTGTTCCTCAAGCCTGTGTTGCAACAGGCAGTGGCACCTGTGGGTCAGGGGAAGGGGCCAGAGTGAGGACAGGCCAGCCCCTAGGCTGGCTTTCGGTATTTGGGAAAGTCTTCCAGGAAAATAAGGCTACATCATTCAGTCGGCTTTCTCCTGCCTTATTTAGTTATATTAGTTTAAACAAAGTACAAAAACAAAACAAATCCCCAATAACATTTAAGGAGGTTCTTCTGCTCACCATGAGGTCAGACTGAATTTTGGAATCAGACCAAATCTTGACCCACCCGTAAGATGCCAAGGAGTGACTAGAGTAGGTGTGGAGGGGCTCTGTCCCCAGCCTTTTTGGGCCCCCTTAGCCACCCCAGGTGGAAAATGAAAATTGTAACATATATGCAAATAACACAAAATGTGAATACACGTGTCTTCGGAAAATACTCTGCAAATGCAGTTTCATGATACATTTCCAGGTAACCATTCCTACCCAATTGTCACCTCTAAGTGCAGCTTACATCAAAATTTGGGAACCTCCACTGGCTCTATGCAGGAATGGCTTCTGGCTCTTGGTGGTTGTCTAGCCCCCTTCAATGGCTGGTTCTTGGTCTGGGAAGCAACCTCCCTGGGCTGTAGTGGGGCGACAGTGAGATGACAACATCTGTTTGCTCCCACTTCCTGCATCTCCTGGCAGGCTTGCTCGTGGTCTAAGGACCCTGAGCTGCTGCGTGAGCTGAGCACTGTGGAGCACGGGGGCAGTGGCTCTTACAGTGGCCTTTGCCGTTGTTTGTCTGGATGGAGCCCAATGTTCAGAGCAGCTGAGTTCTCTAAGTGCTTTCCTTGCAGGGGAAATCCAGCTACTCATGTGATCTAAAAAGTGGAAACCCAAGGGCAAAACTCCAAAGCCAAAATCATTAAAATATGGGGCATCTGAGCTGGACCTGATAGCACATGCCTGTAATTTCAGTACTTAGGAGGCTGAGACAGGATTATTGCAGGTTTGAGGCCAGCCTCAGTAATTTAGTGAGACTCTCAGCAACTTAGAAAGACCGTATTTCTTTTTTTTTAATAATTTTTTTTTATTTTCAACACGGATTTTTATACATTTCTTGAGTACAACAAGGTTCCATAGACATTTATGACATATCAGTCATTGTCAGAACACAAATAGCACCACTTCTTTGTTTTACACATATAGCCCACATTCTTAACATAGCCTGGTCAAGCAAACTTTCTAGAGTCATAAAACCATAGTCCTTTAGGGTCATATATTTACTTTCTAAGAAGTAGGAGGGCCTTTCATCTACGCATTCTAGGAGCAATCTCCGGACTTCGAGATGCCAAAGTAGCCATAGCAGAAGAGTCAGTATAATTACTCGTATATGCAGATAGCAACTGCCAGGGGGGAAAGGGCCCAGCTGGGCTCCCACAACTCCCCCGTTTTTATTTTAAAATGCACGAAGGACATTTAAAATGCCTGTCTTAGGTCGTTTCCAACCAGGTGCTTAATCTTACCCGTCATGGGGTCTCGATGAGTCATTCAACGAGCCCTGTCTTAGGCTGATATTGCCCTGAGAAAATCGAACTACTATCATTGACTACCAGGCCCTGTGCGAGGCAGTGCTTGCATTTTTATTCCATGTAAATCTGCTCGTATACTAACATAGGCATTGATCACAAGGCGTGCAACGAGTGGTAGAATGCATAAGCCTAGAATGACTATTGCTGCTAATCCGATAACTCCTCCCAGCAAGGAGGTAAACGAGGGCCAGATAGGCACCAAGGATTGAAGCTGATCTACAAATGTCTTAGCTGTTTCTGCCACTTTAATAGAAATGGGCTCCCCATTACGTAGATCAAAAATCTCCTGGTGTAACTTTAACAAATCCTTTTTTTTTTCATCTTTCCCTTATTTGGTGCATTGTAATCACACATCTTTGTTAGGTACAAGCTAGTATAGGTAAAGACATCCATGCACACATTTCTCATTTAACTCTTCCCCAATTCCCACCCCACTCCCTCCTCCTCCCTCTTTCTCAAGGTCAGTTTAGTGATTGACTTTGATGTGTTCATGAAAGTACATCATGTTCATTAGGAGAAAGACCCTATTTCAAAATAAAAAGTAAAATGGGGCTGAGGGTATAGTTCAGAGGTTTAATTCCTAGTACTGACACCAGGCGTGATGACACATGCCTATAATCCCAGTACTTGGGAGGTTGAGATAGGAGGATTGCAGGTTTGCTGCCAGCCTCAGCAACTTAGCAAGGCCCTCCACAACTTAGACCCTGTTTTAAAAAAATAATAAAAAGGGCAGGAGGTGTAGCTCAGAGGTAGAACACCCCTGGGTTCAACCTCCAGTACCACAAAAGTACTAAAAAATATATCCAACTTCACATCACATATCAGAATTTCTCCACAGCTTTTTTGATAGATAAGCAGCCGATATCATCATTTGGAACCTTCTAGAACCAGACAACTTCACTGTCTCCATAGTGAAGCACCCACTCCATTGCCGATCAACCCTGGGTTAAGCCAAATCCACCTTTTGGTTTCTCCCTCCAGGGGGTCCTTGTTCCTTGTTCTACTCTCTGGAGCACACCAGACTAAATACAACCCTTTTCTTTTTTTTTTTTTTTTTTTTTTTTTTTTTTTGCAGTACTAGGGATTGAACTCAGGGGCATTCTACCTCCGAGCTATACCCCCCAGCCCTATTTTTTTATTCTTTATTTTGAAACAGGGTTTCACTAAGTTGCAGAGTGCCTCACTAGGTAGCTGAGGCTGGCCGCGAACCTGGATCCTCCAGTCTCAGCCTCCCAAATGCTGGGATTACAAGCATGCACCACCACGCCCGGCTAATACAACCCTTTTCTACAGACTCTCTCTCACTGCCTTACCCCTGCTGCCAGACCTCCCCCTTCCCTCTCAATGTCAATACCTCCAACGCTTTGTAATGATATTCACACTTCTAGGGCCCCGTTTCCTCACCTTTTTAGTTGAACCTTTTAAAATTTGTGTTAATAACAAACTTCATAAGTTGACCTCAAAACTCCTTGTAACTTAGAGCAGGCAGAATGCCATGGAAACACTGCCACCTTGATCTGCATATTAAGACAACCAGCCGGGTGTGGTGGTGCAGGCCTGCCATCCATCCCAGCACATGTGAGGATGGTCACAGTTTCCAGGACAGTTTCCGAAGTGTTGTAGTCTGACTCTCAAAATGAAAAATAAATAAATAAATAAAAAGGGCTGAGGGTGTACCTCGGAGATAGAATGCCTCTGGGTTTAATCCCCAATACCACGTGCTCATACACACACACACACACACACACACACACACACACACACACACACCTAAGTACTTTCTAGGCTTATCTTGTTTGGGTCAATTAAAACTATCAATTTTCATTTATAAGTTTAAATGGGACCAGGTAAGCCTCAGCAACCTAGTAAGACCCTCAGCAACCTAGCGAGACTGTTTCAAAACAAACAAACAAAAAAAATGGGAAAGGTCTGGGGGTTTAGCTTGAAGGTAGAATGCCCCTGACTTCAATCTCCAGTATAATAAATAAATAAATAGATAAACAAACAAACAAAGCTAACTTCCCTGGTAGGAACTTCTAAAATACCTATGAAGCTACAGAAAGATAAAAATCCCATCCACCACCAAATGCTCAGAAGACCAATGGAAAACCATTTGGCAAAATCTAGAAGGAACTGATACTTAAAATGAAAAAAACTAGATGAGGAAAAAAACAACTGACTGTTGGCTTAGTCTTTCCCTCAAGAAAGAGGCTCTCTGACTACCAAAAAGGAGGGGGAAGAGGTCTTATCCCTCCTGCAGCTCTACTCCCTTACTTAGAGACTTGGGGTCTATACCGTAAGAAACCAGGAAGCTAACCCTTTACCAGGCTGCTGTTACATTTCGAGTTTATCTAAATAGTTTTCACCATCTCCATCTTTCAACATCCATTTAGAGACCAATTCTAAGGAGTATGTGAGACTGAGGATGCTGATGCATTGCATTCTGTTAAGTCTGTTAAGAACAATCACCAGAAATAAGATGTTATATACATTATGATGTGAGACTATAATGCACCAATAAAAGCACATAAAAATAAATAGACAAATGAGACTATTACAGTGAAAAATAAAATAAAATAATTTGATAAATTCATTATATGTGGTTAAAAAATAAAAAATAAAGATATAAGATATTGTACCTGGGAATAGAGAGAGGAGGCAGCCTGGTAGCAATACTTAGTGAGAACAGAGTACTATAGAACCCGACAGAGGGTACAGGAGCTCCACCGAGCAGAGCCCTGCTACAGGAATGCTAGCTAAGTTCTCAGAATTGGGCAGGGACCTGCTCTCATTAACCTGCTCTCCAGCTGCAGAGCTGAGAAGAATTAATCATTACCCAAGTGTCCAGTCAACAGCATCAAACAAAATCTACACACCCTGTCTGTGGGTGAATCGGACACTGACTTTCTCTGCTCATTCAAAGATGAGTAATCAGAAAAAGAAATTGGCACCGGGAACACAAAACTCAATTACACAGAAGATGAGATGAAGAACACTCCTTTGAGAATGACCTCCTCTAGGGGAACCAGAAAACATGTTTAGAAGACTGTATATTGTCCTCAGAAGGATGCAAGCAGGTGTGGGTTCTACAGAAGGAGAAGAGAGTTGTAAAGAGAGAAAAGGCTGGGATATGAGGGCCATGGAGTGAGAAGAACAGCAAGGAGCCATGGGTGAGGCAAAGAAGGGTATTAACAAAACAGGAAGTGAAATATGAGCTTCTTACTAAATAATACAAAGCATATGCTGAATGAATAAAGAACGCTAGCCCCGTGAGGAAGAGATCACACTTGAGATATTCATCTATAATGTAGGGGGAAAGAATGAGGACATTAAAAATGGTGGGTACAATGACACAGAAGACAGAAAACATGATTCAGTCGAATAACTCTGAGAGATGAGAGAGAGAGACAGAGACAGAGAGAGAGAGAGAAATCAGAAAAATTGCCTTCTTGTGATGAAAAAGAATATGCAGACCAACTCACTATTTTCTAGGTAAAATTAAAGCAAATGACTTCTAGCCTGGAGCGGTGATGCACACCTGTAATCTCAGTCCTGGGGGGGGGGGGGCTGAGACAGGAGGATCATAGATTTGAGGCCAGTGTACAGTAACTTAGCAAGACCTCATTGCAAAATAAAACTGTCAAAAAAGAATGAGGATGTAACTCAGAGCTAGAGCACCCCTGGGTCCAAACCCCAGTACCAAAACAAAAATTACCCCAAAACAACAGCAGCAAAACTTTCCTGGCTCCTAGAGACACACAGTAGGAGATATGTAGTAGGCTCATTGTCTCTTCTCGTTGCCATGTCTCAGAACTGCTGCAGTCATCCCACAGCCATGACCCAACACTATTCTGAAAATCACACCATATTAGCATATCTAAGATGGGAAAGCCAGGAGATGTAAGGAAACTGGGCCCTGCTGGGTACAGTGGCACGCACTGTGATCTCAGCAACTGAGGAAGCTGAGACAGGAGGATAACAAGTTCGAGTCCAGAATGAAGAACTTAGTGAGATCCTGTCTCAAAACAAAAATAGGGCTGGAAATGCAACTCAGGGTAGAACAATTGCCTAGCTTGTGCAAGATTCTAGATTCAATCCCCTATAAAACACACACGCACACACACACACACACACACACACACACACACACGAGGAAGAAAGAGAGAGGAAAAGGAAGGAAGGAAGGAAGGAAGGAAGGAAGGAAGGAAGGAAGGAAGGAAGGAAGGAAGGAAGGAAGGAAGGAAGGAAAGAAGGAAGGAGAGAAAAGAAAAGAAGAGAGGATGAGTGAACCTAAATCTGTGCTGATATTGCTGATTAGCTAAATTAACCAAATCTGGGCCTGCAGTGTGATACTAGCTATATTTATTATTCAATACAAAAGAGTCCAAGTTTTCTGTCACATGCAGCTAGATCATCCTAAGTGACAGGACCCCATAGTGTTAGCTATTTCTCTTGCTTCCCCTCCTCTCTCAGTGCCAAGGGACATTTCTGGAGCCATATCCTTTAACCTACAGTTCATATGGAATCTCTTGCCTTAGTCAGTGATCACTTATAACAATAAGTGCTGCTGTTCTTCTCCAGATTTTTCTAACAATGGCTAAGCTTATTACACAGTGAAGACCTCGTGCCAAGAAAATTACTAAACAAAGGGTCTTTTCTCTCTTTCTCCACAAAAGCAGTATTGCGTAGAATGACATAATGAACTTTTTCATTGCTAAAGAACTTGAGAAATGGTTTTTCATGCATCTTTAGACCTCATGATAAATGCCCTAACTCATTGGAATTTTTTTCATAATGAAAGACAATAAATCACCCAGGGACAACCATTATATATCATTAAATGCCTCTTTCTAAATTATATGATTTCTCTGAATGTTCCTGAACCATATAGCACTTGAAAATTAGCAGATATTATTCCGGCTATGTAAATGCATAAGAAAATAAACTAAATTGTTTATGGTGCTTCTTTCTGCCTGGTGGACTGTGTTTAGTATCTTCTTCCTTTAAACTTACAGACATTTGTGTTCACTTTTGTCTGTCTCTTCTCTTTTTTGTGGATGCATGACCTTCCTTGACTCAGGAGGTATCTGGCCCACCTCACCTTCCCAAAAGGAGCAAAGTAGGCCATTCCAGCTCTGAACTAACTTCCTTCATTAACCAGTTTCTTGACACATCGCTTTGAAACCCTTTTTCCTGGCTTTTTTCCTAACTTACTTCTTTCATCCTGCCTAGAAACCTTTTATTCTTTGTGGTAAATAAAGGGCAAAGGGGTAGTCTTCCAAGACTTTCATCTTGATCCAAATGGGAGATTACCTTGCATTTATAGCACTCAAAATATAAGGCCCCCTCAGGCAAGAAGATTGGCCTATGCACCAGGCTTGTAGGTCAACTTGACAGTCCAGTGACCATTTTTTACTTCTTAGATCAATGTGGTCCCCAGGAAACTACCATGGCAAAGTGCCTATTAGTTCTGCCTGTTCACTGTCAAGACCTCTTAGGAAAACAACTTTTCATTCCATCCTGGTACATTTGCACCTGGAGGGCAGACTGAACTGGCTTTGATCACCTGACATTCTGATTCCCTGCAAGGGTTTTTCCTAATCCTCCTGTGCAGGTTGCTGAACCCCATTTGACTCCAAGTTTGGCGGGGCCATTCCACCTGGGCAGATTCTGGCTGTAACAGATACAAATGTTCATCTGTTTTGAGGAATGTCTATTTTGATATCAAGGGTCGGGGTTTGATCAAGGTAGCTCAAGAAAGGGGGAATCAACTTTTATAGATAAACAAGAGGCAGAAAGGGATCAGAAATGGCATAGGAATTTACGGACAAGAATAACAGTGTGGCTAGGCTTGCTGGGTAAAGGAACCAGAAATAGAAATCTTCAAGAAGTGAAGGCCCCTTCTCTCTGGGCATCTCCATGGACTGGAAGTCTTTGGGTCAGGTCACCAACTTAGTCCAATCAAGAATGGCTAGGGAGCCAGGCATGGTGGTGCAGGCCCATAATCCCATTACTAGGGAGGCTGAGACAGGAGGAGCACAGGTTAGAGGCCAGCCTCAAAAACTTAGTGAGACCCTGTTTCAAAATACAAAATAATAAAATAGGGCTTGGGGTATAGCTTGGAGGTAGAATGCCCCTGGGTTCCTTCCTCAATACCCTGCCCCCTCCCCCCACGAGTAAAGAGTGGCTGGGGAGAACTGTGGCTCTTAATACAAAATGACATTGCTTCCCTACAAAATCAAGAGAAGGCCAATTTTCTGTATAAGTGGGATCTGGCATGTAAATCCCAATTAAATCATCACGGGATCACAGAGTCACCCACCAGGACTGGGATCAAGATGAAGCAACAGAGGCATGTGCCTCAGGCACAAAATTTAGGGGAAGCCAAAAAACTGAGTAATCATGAGAAATGGCATTATAATGCAATAATTTTAGTGAATCAAAATTATTTCTAGAAAATTCACAGTAAGCTGGGCGTGGTGGCACATACTTGTAATCCCAGCATTTGGGAGGCTGAGACAGGAGGATCCAGGTTTGCGGCCAGCCTCAGCTACCTAGTGAAGCACTCTGCAACTTAGTGAGACCCTGTTTCAAAATAAAGAATAAAAAATAGGGCTGAGGGTATAGCTTGGAGGTAGAATGCCCCTGAGTTCAATCCCCAGTACCGCAAAAAAAAAAAAAAAAAAAAAAAAAAAAAATTCACAGTGAGCCAGGCATGGTGGTAAATGCTGGTAACCCCATTACTTGGGAGGCTGAGACAGAAGGATTGAAGGTTCAAGGTCAGCCTCAGCAACTCAGACCCCTCCGTGAGGGTCTAAGTGAGATCCTGTTTTTAAAATAAAATAGGGCTTGGGGTGTAGATGAAAGGTAGAACAATCCTGAGTTCAATCTTGTCTCAAATTCCACAAAAAAAAAAAAAAGAAAGGAAGGAAGGAAGAAAGAAAGAAAATTATAGAGAACAAAATATAAAAATATTAAATAAGGACAGGATCTTCCCACAAGAGTAATAAGCTTGCTACATTGAATGATTGTTATGTATTCAGGTACTTTACATTCATTAGAATACTAGCTCCTCATAAGGACCCCATGAGGGAGACATGATTAAGAGTCCTATGACAATTCTCAATACCAGGGTTAGGAACGTAGCTCAGTGCTACAGCATTTGCCCAGCATGTGTGAGGCTCTAGGTTCAATCCCTAGTGCTGCACAAAACAAACCTGCCTTAAAAAAAACTTTATATTAAGTTGTACTTTCAATCCACCTTTGAGTAAAAAAGCACTCATTGGCAAAATTACATGGAAGGCATCAGAAACCAAGTGGAGACATACAAAAAAGTAACCATGGTTTCTGTTTTTAAAATGTCGTCTTTAATTTCTTTCTCCTGGTATTCCCAGTTCAATGACCTAACTTGCTTAGAAAAACAAGCCTTTTCCAAGAGAAACAGCATTAAAATCAAAGAAAATTCTTACAACAACAGTGTTTTTTAATGTGATTGTTTCAAGACTCTCATGTTTCTGACAAGCTGAGCTTTTGGAACCTGGAATTGGGGTGCTTCATTACCCAGGGGACTAATCCTTTAGGAGAATCTTGGAGTTACATTTTGGAAGTTGCTAAGAGAGGGTATTTTGCCCTTGAATGGTGATACCTCTTAAACAAGAGATTTCCATTATTATTACTTACATTAGAACCTAGTGACAGGCCGCTACTATTAATCGTTCACTTATTCAACAGCTCTTCATCGAGTGCCTACATGGTTTAAAGCACTATGCTTGGGACCTAACTATGAAATAAGACAAAGTCCCTCCCCTTGTGGGACTAGCATTTTATTTTTAGTATTATGTCAGGACTCAATATGGCATATCTAATTTAGGATCTGATTTTCTCATATTTTAAGACAACAATATTAATTTGTGTAATTATAAGTAGGAATACATTTAACCTTAACTAGTTATAGTCTAAACGCATCAAAATATCCCCAAATCAGTAACAATTCTGGCAATACATATTACCATTCATCTAAATATTTGAGCTGATTCCCAAGTAATAGCTTATTAATCCCCCCAAAAATATGTAAAAATTGTAAAAATTTTTACATTTTTAAATTTGTGATACAAATTTGCTTGCACCACATCAATTGGATGAACTGAGAAATCTTGTGATTTTTTTCCTTTCAGAAATTACCTTTCTGAAAACAATTTAAGAAAGGAATAAGGAATGAGTGAACTGTCCCTTATGATTTGATCATGGAAATGAGTAAGGGTAATTTCATGACAACTTTAACCTCCTTTTCAAATTATTCTTGCCAATAAACTGTTTCCATATGCTATCAAATCACTCTGAGTTCCTCTCTGTGCTGAGACTTGCCTTTTCTGGTAATGCCCTGGGATTCAAATGGTGCAATCCCAATACACAAAGATGGATGTTCTTCCTGACTTTCCAGTTCTGCAAGACCATTCTTAGAAGCTGGGGCCAGCACTGCTGGAACAAACTGTCATTGAGATTCTACCGGTTCCATAGTTTACATTATTCCCTCTGAGATCTGTTCTGGAGCAATCCAATCCTCACATATGAGCACCGGCCCCACGATGTCATGAGACCCAAGAAAGAGAAGCAGACAGAGCCAGGATTGCAGAGTACAATTTATTGAGGGACTTATTGACAGATGTGTGGTCCTAGGAAGAACTGAGATCAGCTGAATCCCCACAATATGGGTCAGAAAGAGGGGTGTATTTATGGGTTTGGACAAAAGCGACTTCATCCTAGCTGGCATGCACCTGGTTTATCTTAAGATACTATTGAGCGCTGGGCATGGTGGCGCACACTTGTAATCCCAGCATTTGGGAGAGGATCCGGGTTCTCGGCCAGCCTCAGCTACCTAGTGAGGCCCTCCACAACTTAGTGAGACCCTGTTTCAAAATAAAGAATAAAAAATAGGGCTGGGGGTATAGCTCGGAGGTAGAATGCCCCTGAGTTCAATCCTCAGTACTGCAAAAAATGAAGAAGAAGAAAAAAAGATACTACTGAAGAGTCAGGCACATCTCTGGATCCAGGGTCCAATTGTCAAGCACTACATGCGACTCTAATGGTTTCATCTATTTATGCTTTGCTGGGAAACTATGCAGGACAAACCAGCTAGGTTTACCCTGGGCGATTTCCACAGATACTTGTTTTCTTGAGTAAACATGTCTCAACTCTCTATAGTCATGTACTATCTTTGTCTTTAAATGTAATCACATCTAAACAGGAATGAAAGAGGGACATTGTCATTAATTTTAGAGAAATCAAAAGGATTGTAAGGGAATACTGTCAACACTGTATGTCAACAAGACAGTTTAGATGAAACGGACAAATCCTATAAAGACACAAACTACAAAAACTGTCTTAAGAAGAAGCAGAAAAATCTAAATGGACCTTTGACAAATAGAAACTAAATTAATAACTTAAAAACTTTTCCTAAAGAAAGGTATAGAGCAGGATTTGGTGGCGCATGCTTGTAATCCCAGTACTTGGGAGGCTGAGACAGGAGGATCGCAGGTTTGCGGCCAGTCTCAGCTACTTAATGAGGCCCTCGCCCTCTGCAACTTAGCGAGACCCTGTTTCAAAATAAAGAATAAAAAGTAGGACTGGGGGTGTAGCTTAGATAGAATGCCCCTGGGCTCAATCTCCAGTGCCACCAAAGAAATAAAAAAAAGGTCTAGAATGAGATGACTTTACCTGGTCAACTCTACCAACCATTTAAAGAATGATTAAAATGAGTTCTTCACAAGTTCTTTCAAAAAACAGAATAGGAATGAATACTCCCAATATATTCTGTGAGTTCAGCATTAACCTTGATACCAAACCAAACAAAAATATCACACACTCTCACACAAAAAAAGACAGATCAATATCCTTTATGGATATAAAAACAAAAATCTTTTTTTTGTGTGTGTGCGTGGTACTGGGGATTGAATCTAGGGGCATTCTACCTCTGAGCTTCACATCCAGCCCTATTTTATTTTTTATTTTGAAACTGGGTCTTGCTATGTTGTGGAGGACTGTGCTAAGTTTCTGAGGCTGGCCACAAACCTGGGATCCTCCTTTCTCAGCCTCCCAAGTACTGAGATTACCAGTGTGCACGACCACACCTGGCTTTACAAAAGTCCTTAATAAAATACTAACAGACCAAATCCAGCAACATAGAAAGAGGATTATATACCATGAAAAAGTAGAATTTATCCCAGAAATTCAAAGATTGGTTGACTGTCCCAAGATTGATTAATGTAATAAGCCATACCAAATAAAGATGAAATTCAAATTAGCACCTCAAGTGATGCAGGAACCTATTTAATGAAATCCAGCACTATTTAATGAGAAAACATTCTATAATCCAGGAACAGAAAGTAACTTCTTCAACTTAATAAAAGATAATCACAAAAGACTCACAGCTAACATCAGACTTTCAATGAAAGACTGAACACTTTCCCCTAAAGATCAGCAACAAAACAAAATGTCTATTCTTGTTACTTATACTCAATATTGCATTGTAAATTCTAGCAGTGCAATTATTTATTATTTATTTATATTTTTATGTTTTTATTTTTTACACTACTGGGGGCTAAACCCAGAGGCATTCTACCTCTGAGCTATATCCCAGTCCTATTTTTTATTCTTTATTTTGAACAAGGTCTCACTAAGTTGCAGAGGGCCTCACTAAGTATGAGCATGCAATTAGGCGAGAGAAAGGCATAAAGGCATTAAGATTGGAAGAGAAGTAAAACTATCACTATTTGCAGATAAAATGATCTTACATATAGAAACCCCTAAGGAACCCACTAAAAAATTATTAAAGCTAATAAGTGAGTTCAGCAAAGTTACAGAATATAGGATCAATATTCAAATATGTTATATTTCTGTATGCTAGCAATGAAACCCCCCCAAATAATTCCATTTACGATAGCATCAAAAAGAATAAAATACTTAGGTATAAATTTAATAAATAAGTGCAACATTTATATTGAAACTATAAAACATTGCTGAAAGAATTTAAATACCTAAACTGGGTGTGGTGGCACATACCTGTAATCTCAGTACTTGGGAAGCTGAGATAGTAGAATTGCAGGTTCGAGGACAGCCTCAGCAGCTTAGCGATGCTCTTAGCAACTCAGTGAGACCCTGTTTCAAAATAAAAAACAAAATAGGGCTGGGGGAAATAGAATGAGCCTGGATTCAATCCCCAGCAACACACACACACACACACACACACACACACACACACACAC